>CAKALU010046224.1:0-31024 GCA_916700995.1 Hozukius guyotensis
TTAGGGACAACTCTGTGAATGTCCTTGAGTGGCCCAGCCAGAGCCCTGACTTGAACCCAATCGAACATCTCTGGAGAGACCTGAAAATGTCTGTCCACCGACGGTCCCCATCCAACCTGACAGAGCTTGAGAGGATCTGCAGAGAAGAATGGCAGAAACTCCCCAAATCCAGGTGTGCAAAGCTTGTCGCGTCATACCCAAGAAGACTCGATGCTGTAATCGCTGCCAAAGTTGCTTCAACTCAATACTGAGTAAAGGGTCTGAATACTTATGTCAATGTGATATTTCAGTTTTTCCTTTTTAATAAATTTGCAAAAATTTCTAAAATTCTGTTTCAACTTTGTCATTATAGTGTATTGCGTGTAGATTGATGAGGGAAAAAAGTAATTTTATTGATTTTAGCATAAGGCTGCAACATAACAAAATGTGAAAAAAGTGAAGGGGTCTGAATACTTTCTGAAGGCACTGTATATGGATGAAATGGTGTACGGGATGGTTTATCTATTCAATGTGCTTATATCCTAGAAAAGTAAGGTTGATGGGCCATACGTTATGAATGAATGGTACATGTACACATACCTTACATTTTTATGCAGTCCTAAGGGATATTTACGTAGTAAAGTGTAAAATGTACACTAATCACAACTAGGCCATGTCTGCGCAGACGACGCTGCTCTATCCTAATCTTCACAAACGTTTATTTCAAAAAACTGTAAAATATTGTGCTTTCTGGCTAGAGTTACACATCCCAGGAGCAGGATTACAACATTACCACAGTACAGAGAAAAAGGAGTGAGAGTCGTAGTGGAAATATTTGCTAATTAAGGAGGTATTTCAAGCAACTAAATTTGCCCTTGGGAGCGTGACAAAATAAATACTGGTTTTCTTGAATTACATTCTCCGTTTTGTTAAAAAGAGAACAGAGCCATCATGATAAAGCCATTTAAATGCTGAGACGCATCATAAGACATACAGTAGTACACTGACTGGTCACTCTAATGTCCGTTCAACTCTCAGATTTGTTCAGCATCGCCCATCACAGTCTCTTCAGGCTACACATACAGTCTGCCAAGGTCTCCGGCTGTTCGTCACATCAGACAACCATCATACACCCACACTGGTAGCAGTAATGCTTTCTTTAAAAATCAGTGTCTACACTGACCTCATCTCTGAGGATAAAGTGCCACATTGGACTTCTAGTAGAGGGACCACAAATAATAAGAAAAAACATGAAAAAACTATGTGTGCCCTTTCATGCAAAAAGAGTGGTAGTGGTTTAGCCAATCCCTGGATCTCCAATGTGTTGGCAGAAAATCACAAACACTTGATTGTGTCTCTGACATTTAGTGCAAAATAACTTGTAAAGAATTATAAGATGCAGTGAAATCCTCTCTCAACGAGTCAAAACTACAAAACTCACAGAGCACACGTTATTGAAAGCTAGTCTGCTCTACTTCTCCTCACTTGCCTGCGTCTTTAACCTGTAAATCATTCTCGACAGAGCGGACGACAGTGCAAGAAAATCACCAACACCACTGAAGACTTTCATATTATTTAACACACACTGACTTCGGATAAACTTATTCCAGTACAATATTTTTTGGCAACTCCTGAATGAATCATAATCACTACAACTACACAAATTAATGTTCGTCACCATCTCAAAACTCACTGTTACGAGAGTTCATCCGGTTCATTCAAAAGATTCTTTTTTTCCCTTAAAAGTTTTTTTTTTCACAAGTTCAATGACCATTCGGTTCAGGTTAATGCTTGAGCAATAATTAGCACAGTAGTATAGACTATTGCTAGGATGCTCACACCCCATTGGCTATGGCGCGATTTCCAATCACCTCCCCACCGGTGGCCAGGGCGTACGAGGCAGGCACCGCTGCCAGAGCGGTCGCTGCTGCCACTGTAGCGCCCCCAGTGGTTGTGAGGTGTAACGGCGTGTCGTGGACGCGGGAGTAGTCCCCGTCGGTCTTGGCGAGAAGGAGGTGCTGCTCTCCCGGATTGAGCAGCGTCTGACGAGTGAAGGTCTCTCCGTCAGCCAGGCTCTCGGGCAGGGGCTGGCCCCGCGGCTCGGGCAGCAGCAGCAGGCAGATGATGCACAGCAGGGTGCAGCAGGCGAAGATCACGTGATGCAGGAAGTAGCCCTTCTGGTTGTGGAGCTCCATGATGGGTGCGGTGAGCATGCCGAAGCCGGCGCTGGCCAGGACCAGGCCCAGCCCTCCACCCCTGCACACAGAGAGAGAGAGGAGGTGTAGCAAATCTGTTACCGACGTGACTAAAACTAACAACAGGAGCTCTTAAGGCACCAGTATGCTTCAAAAGAAGTGCTTGTCGAATTGTCGAACAAGCTCTGAAACCTCACATTGCCACACCTGTCATTTTCTGTGTGCAAAAATGAGTGCAACACCATGAATGCCTTTGAGGAGAGACTGTCGGAACTAGGGCTGTCAAAGTTTACGCGATAACGCGTTAACGGAAATTCATTTTAACGCTACTAATTTCTTTAACGCAAGTTGCGATTTTAATTAACCTCTTAAAAAAGTGTTGGGCCGCCATCAGGTCCTGATTTGATCTTACAGAGGTTGTAGCGGGCTCAGTTTCAAAGCCAGAGTGAATATACTGGCATCATATGAAACTAGAAAAAACCTAAGGAATCCATTGGTAATAATAACACTCCAAACTTACTCTAAATTTTGGAGAGCAAAACCTGTCATGGCCATTTTCAAAGGGGTCCCTTGACCTCTGACCTCAAGATATGAGAATGAAAATGGGTTCTATGGGTACCCACGAGTCTCCCCTTTACAGAAATGCCCACTTCATGATATAACATGCAGTTTGGGGCAAGTCATAGTCATGTCAGCACACTGACACACTGACAGCTGTTGTTGCCTGTTGGGCTTGAGTTTGCCATGTTATGATTTGAGCATATTTTTATGCTAAATGCAGTACCTGTGATGGTTTCTGGACAATATTTGTCATTGTTTTGTGTTGTTAGTTGATATCTAATAATACATTTATACATTTGCATAAAGCAAGCATATGTGCCCACTCCCATGTTAATAACAGTATTAAATACTTGACAAATCTCCCTTTAAAGTACATTTTGAACAGATAAAAAATGTGTAGTTAATTTGTGATTTAATTAATTAACCCTAACCCGATGTAATGGATTGACAGCCCTAGTCTGAACGTGTGCACCTTTCTGTACGGTTCATCCTGTCTTGTACTTCTCTATGGCGGCAGACTTTTCAGCCTTGCGTTCAAGTGTGGCCACACAGCAGATCTAAAGACTTATGCTTTTAGACACTTTGTATGAACTAGTCCGTTTGAAGCATACTTGTGGGCACCAAGTCCATCCTCACCTGTCAGTCAAAACTGCACCACAAGATGGAGCCACTAAGCAACATGAGAACGAGAGCTGTGTCCAAAGATTCTACACATTGTCATAATACACAGTATCAGCTATATAGTAATTGTCAAAGTAGAATGTTTTTGCAGTTAGCACACAAGAAATCAAACCATTTTGTACTAACAGGAAATATATTTTCATGTGTGCTTACAGGCATCAGTTATACTGTGACTTTTGGATCACACTGTCAATTCAATTTAACAAATAAACAGCTAAAGGGTTTTCCAAAGACTTCAGACATTTTTTGGGATACACCAATCGAAAAAAATAAAGGAAAACGCATTTTTTTTGTTGACTGTGGTGGAAACTCTACATGTTTAACACACTACATACTCAAACCTACTTAAAATTAGTATTTAGTACAGCATTGGGACACAAAGTAGGCTTATAGGGAATAGGAATCGTGGACTATTCTGGGGTGCGGCGCCATTTTTGGAGGGTAGTGTACGGGGCTACGGTAGACTGTCATTATCTGTCACCGGTCTATTCATCTGTCATCTGTCAATCGTTCATCATCAGAAATGTATAAAGTACGTGCGAAAGACAAATACCCATATAAAGGGAAGCTGACAGAGGCAAAGGGGCCATATATTCCAAAATTGAAGTTAGTTTACGATATCGATCCTTACGAATTAGGAGGACCTTGACAGTTTGCCACCCATTACAGTCACTCATGTGTTTTGGCGTTAGTGAACACCTGTCAGCAGTTCCAAATATGTTAATCTGGGTAGGTATATGACATTAAGATCTACAAGCCAAATGCCAACTTCACAATCATCCGGACAAAGATAAGCTAGCAAATGTTATGCAAACGGAATACTAACAAAATGTTGGCTAATACTGCATAATTAATCTGCCGGTATCTTGCAAAATGAAACCCATAACGTTAGCCTCCCTTTGTGTCTGACTGTCTGCTATACATACTACAATTCGGCTTTTGAATCTTATTCACTATGCAGCGTTTTGTGTTATCTTTTGACACTTGCAGTAAACAGCCAGCGGATGGCACTCTTACCCTTTATCCTCCAAAAATGGTGGACTTACTGTCAGTGACATCACATTCCCATTCCCTATGTCTGAAATCACTTTCACTATTCCTTTTATAATAAATATTCCACACATTTTGCGATCAATTGTGGCCAATTTTGTGGACACTGTGTAGTGCACAAATTTTACACTTAGAAATTTGGACAATCAAATAAAATGGCGCATAGTAGAGTGTTCACTCTAGGTTGCAAATAATAAGTGATCGGACACAGCCTGGAGCTCGCCTACTGCAGAGGGTCCTCTAAGAGTTGTATTTTTTGTTTATGACCATCCGGGCTCACCTGATGACAGTAGGGGTGATTTCAGCACAAAAGAATATGCTGAGTGTGCTGACTGCGTGAGAGGAGAACATGCCGATGATGGAGAAGGCCACCGAGAATTTCCTGTTCAGAGAGTCTCGCAGAACTGTCCAGAAGAGGACAAGAAAACGTGAGTATACCTGAAACACAAACAATTGCTAACATAACACTAGCCGAGGGGCACAAATGAGAGTGTTTATAAGACGTTATTGCACAGGGACCTTAAAAAGAGACTACAGTATTATCACAAATCAACAGACTAGTTGTACCTGTGTCATGGCGAAGGCTGTACTTCCCAATCACTGGATTCCATGAGCGAGCATTGGAGAGCAGAAAAGAGGAGAACATGTCATTAGTAAGCACAAAGGGCAGCACAGTGCTGACTCATAACAAGCACAATTTTAAAAAGCCTTCAGGAGAACTCTGAGCCGTTTACCACTGGAGCCTGAAATAATGACTACTGTATAACATATGTAGGTCAAAAAAGGGAGAATGAGGAAAGGCTCCTATTAGACTGATGCTGAACTGCAGTCTGTACTGTTTTAATGACACAGGGATGCAAAAATGTGCGAGTACAACAATAAATACAAGTTTTGCAATAACTTTCATAACTTTCTAATAGGATTTTTCTCACTTAAAACTTTTGCAAAGCCTTTCCCCAAACTGCAGTTGTCCAATCATAGCCAAAAACAAGCTTGACTATGCATAGCAGGTCTGTCAAAGCTTCGGAGTATTCTCAACATGCCGATTAAATGACATGGACGAGGCACAATAAGAATGATACTTAAAAATCCAGCATCCAACAGTTTGTCCTGCCTTTCCAGAACAAAAAAAACGCGAGCAAAAGTGTAAGGGGCGGAGTAAAGCTCGATTTATGCTTGAATATAGAATAGAATATCGCTTTGCCGTGAGGAGAAACCTGCACGGAGTAGGCTATAAAAGATCCAATCGTTTCCTCGTCACATTTACGCATCAGCCAGTGGGCAGCCTATGGGTCTTAAACTTGCTTTCTTCCTAATAGCCAGCAGGGGGCGACTCCTCTGGTTGCAAAACCAAGTCTGATTGTATAGAATGTCTATGAGAAAATGAGCCTACTTCTCACTTGATTTATTACCTCAGTAAACATTGTAAACATGGGTTTATGGTTTCAATCGCTAGTTTCAAGTCTTCTTCAATACAGCATGATGTTCATTTAGTAAATGATGGTCCCATTTAGAGTCAAATAGACCATAAAGCAGGGGATGCTTTAAGGCGTGGCTACCTTGTGATTGACAGGTCGTTACCACGGCATTGGCCAGACCGGTTGTTCCAAAAATTACACCCATTTTTGAGTGAGTTTTATCATTCCAAACTGCACAGGTGCAACTCTTGAATGCAAAGCTTGACAGGTGTAGCAATAGTAACTAAGAGCTGCAGGACTTGTGTGATTACTCACAGTTGAGTAAACCCAGCTGTAGGAGCGATGCCAGGGCTGTAATGATCATGAAGGTGAGCAGCCCTCCACGCCGACCCATCAACCCCACTGCGGGGCAAACCGCCAGACAGGTTGCCACAGCGATGCCAGCCATAGTGTAATAGTCCGCGTGGCACAAAGCGGTGGGCTGGGCCTCCGGGTCCATCATACTGCGGGCGAAGCAGTGGTGGATCCCATAACCTGTCAGCCTGCACAAACAACACACAAAGACGCGATAAGAAAGCAGACAGGGAGGTGGCACCTGAGACATGCGTCTGCCATGGGGTGAGTGAGGTGTACACTCGCGTATATGTCTTCATTTCTCTCTGGAGGACGAGCTCATGTGTAATTCATGCTCTCTCAACACAATGGATGTTGGCTTTGATTAGAAAAGGAGCTGTATCAGCCCGGCCGCAACACACTTACGAGTTGACACACAGCACCACAATGTTTTTCCACAGGTTCCTGGTGCTCATCATCTTGACAATGCAGGTCCTCTGGGGTTTCTTGTGCAGCTCCTGCTCCAACTCTGGTAGGAAACATGAAACGCACACCTTGAGACCTTTCATTACAGAAGGTAATGAGAGGCCGCTAAGGGACCTTTAACACAGAGAAGCTAATGTGCTCTGGGTCCTTTAGATAGATATAGCACATCCCTTTGCCCACTCTCATCATCTATCTGTCTGCTTGGCCACTGCAAGAGGCATGAACACTGAATCAATCACCAAGGCAGGGGAGGAAGAGAGACAGGGGAGAGGTCTGAGGTTCCTTCTTTGAGGTCTGAACGGTAGCAAGACAATTATCAACTTTTCTGATCATCCATTCATTGTTAAAATCCCCAAAATGCACTGGTTTGAGCTTCTCAAGTATGATAATTTACTGACCAGTTTAGCCCCTTTTCAACTGCAGGGACTTTCCCCCTTTCAGAGAGGAGTTTGCAGGGATGACCGTCACTTATTGTAACTGTACCGCTTCATTCCTAAAACAAGGAAGTACTCTTGTATCGATTTAAGACCATTTTAGGACAAGGGGAGAACATTTCTCTTTGTTTGATAACATTAAAAGTAAAGTTAGGCTTTACTGTCGACTTCCTGACTCATTTAAAAAAAAAAAAAGAGAGAGAGAGAGGTCGCGCGAGCGAGCTGAGAGGGCGAAAGGTAGAAGAGAGAGAGAGCACTGCGGTGCTGTGAATGAGAGAAAGAAAAGTTATTTTCTGATTGTTTCGCGGCGGTTACATTCTAAAGCACAAATACGGTATAACCATCAAACACTCAACAGATGATTTCTGTGGAGACAGATGCTCTTAGTTTCATTTTCCTCCTCTGCATTTCATTCATTTCTTCCAACGTGCACCAGTAAATACAATGCCGCAGTTAAAGTCGTCACAGTGAGGTTTTTTTTGATGGGTTTTTTTTTTTCAATGTGTTGTTGAGATAAAACGGGCGGACACACTGAACTGCAAACTGCAAAGTGCGTTTACCCCTGTGACCATGTCGTCATGTTGCTTTTTCATACGTCAGCGGACTAATTTGCCTAATCTTCGCTTTGGTTTTTAGACCGCTATAGAAACGCAGACAACAATGGACTGGAGGAACCTTTTAGTTCCTTGAATAGTAGTCCCAGGACTAAAATTACCAGGAACTTCTTGGTGGAAACCCGGCTTATTATTGTAAATTGAATATCTTTGGGTTTATATAAATATGAATATCAAGCTATTTGAAGACTTGACATTGGGCTCTAAAGGCCCTGACACACCAAGCCGACGGTCGGCCGGCGTCCAGTTTGGGGGCGTCGCTGAGCTTCCGTCTGCCTAGTTTTTTCGGTGTGTCCCGCAGCGTTGGCTCTTGTCTGCCTGTGTTTGAGGTTTTGCGGTCGATTCAGCATGTTGAATTGGCGGCACAGCCCTCTGGTGAGAGAAATCACTCTGATTGGCTGTTGGCACTGTTGGCCTTAGCAAGTCAGTGCCCGAGAAAAGAAACGGAAGCGAGGAAAGCAAGCCATCGAGTAAAGTCAAGAGGAAAAACACAGAAGGTTCTTCTAATTTTTCGTCTTCATCTCATCTGTTCATTCAAATACACAGATATTTTCACAAATGAGTGAGTGAGAGTGGTCGGCAAAAGCTGTTTTGTTTCATGTACGTATCATAACAACAGCTTATATATCTGCAGTCCTCGGTCTTCTGGTTTCCCTTTTTGAATGACAAATACAGACTGCCGCCACCTGCTAGTGTGGAGAGTTATTTAATCTCACGCAGGTGCAGAACGTATACGTGCTAACTGGCCATTGGCTGTAGTCTTTGCGGTGTGTTCGAGTGCAACTTGTCAGCCAAAACAAAGGTGCCGCTAGTTCTCTGATGTTGGGTTGGTGTGTCTGGGGCATAAAGCCTCCATTATTCTCCCAAACGGACATGTACACGAACAGCTGCGGACACCACGGACGCGTAGTAGTTCCATTTCTTCTGTCCGCTTGGAGGACCCGTTCCACAAATGCACAGTAGCTATCCCTTGTAGCGCAGTGGCTACTGCGTGGTCACAACTAGTTGCCGCTGCATGGACATCCGCACAGAGCCTACGCGTACACACTCTGATGACGAAATGTACATCATGTGGAACTTTGCGGACGCGCAAAGTAAAATTTCGGCTTAAGAAAGTGCGATGGGCAGTTTTTACTATTTTCTGACATTTATTATGAAATGATGAATCGCAGAACAGATTGAACTCAAATGAAAATAATCGTTAGTGGCAGCCTTTATTGATCTTCCAGTGAGAAAATCTAAAGGAGCATGTATGTGTTCATGCGATTGCAATTGTATTTCATCATAAAAACAGTTGGGAAATGCTGCTTGAAATCTACAGCATGTTTGCACATATGAAAAGGAGATCTTTGAGTCTTTGTATGCGAGTCAGTGTCTTTGTGTTCGTTGCATGTTCATTTCATCACACGCCAAGAAGCAGCTGTAACATAACACAGGTGACAATTTCAAATGATTTGCATGATGAAGTGAATACAGCAAAAGAGAGAATACATTTAGAGCTATCGAGCTGTTTAATGTCCCCCCACCTGTAAGAACTCCACTGGGCTCGGTTGTCAGGTTAACCTGGTTCTTCCTGGCGATACGCAGCATCATGGTTTTGGACCGCCTGTAGTGCTGGGTGGCCAGCAACCAGCGCAACGACTCTGGAAAAAGCCTTATGAGAGAAAGAGAGGGATGGGAAGGACATGGAGAGAGAGAGAGAGAGAGGAGAAGGATGAGAACCGATTTGTGAGAGCAAGATGAAGAAACGGACAGAAATGGGGAAGAAGACAAACAATAGAAGAAAGAAAGTATTGTTTGTAAGTTGAAGCAGAGGCTGCTCAGTACTGTGTAGTGCAGTGTGTACTGTACGAGCCATCGCCTGGCTCAGCGAGAGAAGAATCTGCCCCCCCCCCCCCCCCCCGCATCCCCCCGATGTGGATTTCCTCAGAGGGCGGGACTCACCAGACGTAGGGCAGCATCAGAACGAAAGGGCTGATTATAACAATCTGCAGCACCTGCCAGTCATCCCGGTCCGGCCAATTGCGGCACAGAGCGGCCACCCCCGGCATCAGGAGCTGCCCGCCCACCATCAGAAAACTGGCCACCATGGTCATGGCGAAACGCCAGGCTGGCAAACAAAGCTCAATCCCTAAAATGAAGAAACAGAGAGAGGAGAGGAAGATTTTGTTTCACATAAAATATAGACTCTTGTAGTGTTGGTGCACCAGTAGAGACAAGTAAATTATGTATAAGGTGTGGATGTGATTACCATCAGAAAACTAAGCAGCAGCCATAATGGCCTGGAAGAGTGTGATGTGTGTGTTTGTTTAATGGTGGGGCCAGTATTGAATTTCCTCTCTGAATTATTGAGGACTCCTATTACTGATCCTTCCCATGAGAACACACTAGTTTTCAACAGACCTCTTAATAAACTTAGGATGGACTAGGCTTTTGAGACGGTTCAGCTGCTCGGTGAGCATTTCACTGTAACCGTCCCTCAATCCCCCCCCCCGACCGGGCTCTCATCCCCTCCCCTACTGCCTGTAACATGGTACAGTCCAGATGGCCTGGCCCATATGGCAAGGTCTTTTTGAAGGTGACTATTGTAGGAGGGAGGGAGAACGGAGGAGACTCGCTAACCTGGGCCTCATGTACCATCACTTCTAATTGTGGAGAAGAAGAAAAAGAGGGGGAGGAAAGGGAAGAGAGGTGCAGAATACAAATTACTTTTCCCCCCAAAGGACATGAAAAAGTCCCTCCATTCATCAGTGGAATCACAGGAGGAATGATAATAAAAACTAGAGAGACAGAGGAAAACACATGGAGAGAGGCGGGGGGAAAGAAAAAGAAAAAAGAAAAAGGCCAAAAGATTACGAAGATTTTCAGACAAGAGAAAGAGAGGATTAGGGAGAACAAAATAAAGGTATTACTGAAAATCCCTTCATCTCTTTTCTTTTCAGGCCCAGACCAATAGTTTTAGAGTTAATATCTCCAATAGCCCTCCCTGCAGGGACCAAAACAGATGAAAGAAATTACACTGACCCGTAATCCTTAATGTCTTTATGCATCAAGGGAGAAAGACAGAGTCTGTCTGTCAGCCATTAGTGTAAAAAGTAGGACTGTCAATCAATTAAAATATAGTTAATCACAAATTAATCACAAATTAATCACACATTTTTGTGTCTGTTCAAAATGTACCTTAAAGGGAGATTGGAAGTATTTAATACTCTTATTAACTCTTATTAGCGTTATTTAGCCTACTTTGCGACAAGCTAGTATGACATGGTTGGTACCAATAGATTCCTTAGGTTTTCTAGTTTCATATGACACCAGTATCACTTCACTTCACTCTAGCTTCAAAACTGAGCCCACGACAACCTACAAATCGCAAGTTGCATTAATGTGTTAAAGAAATTAGTGGCGTTAAAACAAATTTGAGTTAACGTTTTTAACGCGTTAACTTTGACAGCCCTAATCTTTTTATATCTTATATTATTTTATTTAAATGTATGTATGTTTAGCTGGTTGTACAATTAGGTAATTTTGTTAGTGAAACCTTAATCTGTAAAATTACTAGCACCTAAAGCCGTCAGATAATGTTCAATATTGCCCTCTGAAATGCAGAGATGTTGGAGCACGTATGAAGTAGCATAAAATGAAAGTGTAGTAGTACAAGTACCTCAAAAAACTCATACTTGAGTACAGTGCTTGTTTACATGACAAACAACACCACAGCACTGTCTCTGTGGTACCGCTGTCCACAGCAGTCAATAGACATCACACACACACACACACCACACATGAGATAACTGTACCTTGGCAAAGGCAATGCATCTCTAAACCTGCCTCGCAAAACAAAAAACACTCCCATCTCTCTGGGGAGGTTTCTTATCCCGCTGACTCTACTGGGATATCAATACACACACACACACACACACACACACACACACATTGGCAAGGACCTTTTGTTCCAGCTGAGTAGGAGAATGGTTCTCCTTGTTCTGATTATCTCACTGCCCCCCCTGTGGGCTGATCCTCCCTCACCCCCCTCCTGCCCACTCTTCCCTATGGCTCATCAGGGCTGAAGTGGCTCCCTCACCCTTTGTAAAGCCACCATCCCCCACTTCTACCCACCCCCCTTACCCCCTCCTCTTCCTCCTCCTCCTCCTTTCACCAAGCAGCTTCTCTACTGTCCTTGCATCTGAACAGTTGCAGCGGGGTGTGGAAAACAAAAAAACTATAATGGAAGAAAGGGAGGCTCGAAACAAAGAGAAGGCAACAAAAAGCAGCTGATCTAATGGCCAAACTAATCTCTGATGACAAATGGCTGACAGCACCACCACACACACTTTTGTGTTGTCTGCTGCTCCCTCGCTAACCTTGCCTGGGGCATGACAACAGGGCGCAGACACAATTGGCTTTCTAACAGCGTGAGTTCAGATAGAGAAGCACAGTCTGTTTGTGTGTGTACGATGTGGATGTATAGAGAGGCTGCAGGTGGTGACATGCACTTTAGATTTAGATTTTGGGAGAGGGAGAATTGTAGTGATGAACAATGTATCCATAAGTCGAACCACAGATTATTTATTAATGACAATTTTGAAAATTAATTAATTGTTTAAGTCATTTATAGTCTTAAGGCCCAGACGCACCATACCGACATCAAAGAACTAGCGGGGACGAAAGCCGACTGTTATGTCGCCTCACATTGCCCGTGTCTTGGCCAAAAAGTTGCACTCGAAAACACAGCAAAGACTACAGCCAACGGCCAACTACCATGCACGTTCTGTACGATCGTGAGAGGAAATAATTTCTCGCAAGAGTTTTTGCATTTGGGGGTTAATTTCTAGACACGCCCAAAGAAGTCTGATTGTATAGAAGTCTATGAGAAAATGAGCCTACTTCTCACTTGATTTATTACCTCAGTAAACATTGTAAACATGGGTTTATGGTCTCAATCGCTAGTTTCAAGTCTTCTTCAATACAGCATGATGTTCATTTAGTAAATTATGGTCCCATTTAGAGTCAAATAGACCATAAAGCAGGGTATGCTTTAGGGCGTGGCTACCTGGTGATTGTCCGGTCTGGGAGTTGTCCATGTTTTTGTCTTACAACTTTAAACCTTGAAAGTTAACTGCAACATTTTGGTCGCCTAAAAGTGTCTTATTCAGCGTTCGGTTATACTTAGCTCCACCCTCTCATGTCACTTCTGGTTGCAAAAAACCAAGATGGCGACGGGCAAAAACCAAGATGGCGACGGCCAAAATGCCAAAATTGAGGCTTCAGAACAAGCCCCCTAGAAATGCGCCGGGCTTTGAAGCAAATTTGACAAAGTGGCCAAACAGTGGAATTACAACTTCTGTGTCCATATAGATAGACATTGCCATCTCTAGAGACATGCTGCTAGCATGGATGAAAATGCCAAATATCCGCGAGTTTTAGCTTTTTTCTGTTTTATATCACTGTAAATTGAACACCTTTGATATTTGGACCAATTGTCGGACAAAATAAGCAGTTTGAAGACGTCACCTTAGGCTCCGGAAACTTGTGCGCATTTTTCCCTATTTTCTGGAATGTTATACACTAAACAAAATGAATCAATAATGATAATAATCCTCTGCTGCCTTAGGTGGATGACTTATTAGAGAGGCAGGAATGGGAAACAGTCAAGGGCACGGTATGACAGGACAGTAATTCTCCCTAGCTGAGTCAGCAGTAGTCGTCCCCCCAGCCCATAAAAACACACGCACACACACACACACACACACACACACACACACACACACACACACACACACACACACACACTTACATACACTACATGTCTCTGTCATTACCTACAAGTCTCTGAGGAGCAGAGACAGAGACAAAGATATTAACCTTATCTCACTGGTGTAAAAGCAACTGCAGCTTAATTCCGTTGGGTCCATGCAAACCTCACTCACTGAAAACTCTACCACATGCTCACCTCCCTGTAGGCCTTGAAAAGTGGCTCCGTACATTTTTGTAGCTTGCTACTACAGCTCCAGTCAGCTGGGATTCACCCAGGATGTACACTGAATTCAAATGTTGACACAATTTTGTGAGAAAAACATACCAAAACCTATATAGAAAGTTTTTAAATGACTCCTGCAGCACAATCTACTCCTCTGCCGTTGTTTGTTCCGACCCAGAACTGTTCTCAAGTCCGTCTTTTGCACCAAGTTTAAGTCAGATACTGTATGTGTCTGAACAAGCCTCAAGTCCTTGAGAAGAATTCCAAGAAAATAAATATTACGTCCGAGAAGGAGTAGGAAGAAGTATACATTTAATGCTTCTACCCTTTCTCCATAACTCAAAAATTAGCTCAATATTTATCATATAAACCTTTGTGACTGGTAGCCTATATTATTTTTTAATTTTAATTCCAACCCTCATAAAAGTAAGTAAGAAAGTGATATATTTCATTGGTTAGGTAAGGTAATCCTTTATTATATGTTGCTGTAAAGTGTTACAGCAGCCGAAGGACCTGTGGTATCTCTCTTTCACACACTGCGGGTGAAGCATCCTGTCACTGAAAGACCTATTTAAGAACGCATGGGACAAACATGAACCTTTTGTAGTCCATCTTCGGAAGACTGTAGTTTCACCACGGCATAACATCCACCGCCGTTGCATCATAATTACAGAGCCTAGTGTAAGTGCAGTTGGATTCTCTCTACACCGCGGTTGTCCTTATGAATTCTCTTTCACATCTTTCCTTGACCTCATGACGTTTTCCATCGAGGTCAAGGAAAAGTGGTTAGGAAAAGACATTAAGACGTATTTTTTTTTACTTTTCGACCGCAAGCCCTAGTCTCAAATCTTCAGCTCTGTTCCAAACACTCATAGTTTCTCCACAACAAAGCTAAATACACTACTTCTGTGTCCTCCTCGGAGCTCTGAAGCTCCACATCAAGTAGCATAGTTAGCCTTTTTTTTTTGTTGGGAACATATTGAGTTTATGGATCAATTGCAGGGAAGTGGGTTATGCTGCAGCAGTGGTTTGAGAAGTTTCTATGGATGTTTGATCCATTGTAACTGCTGTAAATCCAAGCTGACTACATCTGCTGTCCACTGTGAAGGAGCAGCTTTTAAAGCCAACAGAGGGTGAGTATTTAATACTCAAATGATAGCTTTGCAGTGGAGTATTCCTTAAAGGACAGCACTTGTATTAATATGTTAATATTTTTCAGATAGGTTTGGACAATGGGCAGAAAAAAACAGGGAAAAGGTACGAGGAGACAGAAGCTCTTTCCTTACGGCTCCCAGAGGACGATCCTGAGGTACGTGCTAAATTACAAACTAATAAACGCAGAATGCAGAATTGGTGCAACAACCGAATGTGCACGCAACACACAAATCAACACATTTACATTAGCAGAGCAAACTAAAGCTTCTGCCGGCAGCTCCAGCGGAGTTTATTATTCTCTGCGTGCTGCAGAGAGATAACCGAACGATGAGAGATTTCAAATGAGCCACGAGAAAATGAGAAAGTGAGAGTAATGAAATGGTAGAGAGAGAGGAGGAGGAGGAGGAGGAGGAGAAGGAGGAGGAGGAGGAGGGAATGAATGGGGCAGAGGAGAGTCGAGGGAAGCATAGAGTGAAAATGGAAAAGGCCAGAGAGCTGCTGGATTTAGAAATAGAAATTCAGCGCTGCGCTTACAGTGAGAGGGTGAGAGGAGGGAGAGAAGAGGTAGGCAGAAAGAGTATTTCTGTGGGGAGATGGGCGCGATGGGATGGAGCAGTGCAACCACAGCACATACGCATGCATACCTACTGTACAATCATCCATAATACAGTACATGTGTGCTACATGCATATTCTTGTGTCTCTCTGTCTGATCTGCTGAATCCTGCTGCAGTCTATTTAGCACTCAGCAGTCTACCAGACTCTGTTATGTTAAAGTGCTGGCTTTCAGCTTTAATTTGAGGGTTTTTACATCCATAATAGGTGGACACACACACACACACACACACACACACACACACCAATTTTAGCACAACGCAGCAGGATAATCATACTTAACATACAGATGAGCCAACCGACCAAGGATTTTTTTAAGAACAAACAGTAACGTGTTTTTGACTGGCCAAATCAGTCACATGATCTCAATCCAACTCAGTGTGGTTCACCTGCTGGAGACCAGATGGAAGGAAAAAAAACAACCTTGAAACAAGCAAGCCATGAAGCTGAAGTACAGGCCTGGAAAATCCTTCCACAAGAAAACCGTGCAAGCATGCGACTGTGGTAAAGTACAGCAGGCCAAAGGCAATGGATTTGTTAACTGTGATGGATGTTTTCTCTTCCAAATAAGATTGGCTAGACTGCCAGCTCGTTTACAACCTGTGTGATCGTCTGACTGCTCGTGTTTCCTGCCCTGTAGGACTCGTTTTTTAATGATGTTGCCGCATGCCCACATCTCAGTCCAGCTCCTACAGCCATACAATCCTGAACACGCCCTGATCTCCGAAGCCAATGATGGGGTCGGCCCTGGTCAGTGCTTGGATGGGAGACTGTGAGTACAGTCTTATTATTACAGATAGGAATAATGGTATAAGCTCTTGTTGTACTAAACCAGAATATCGCTTTAAATATGATGACTTTATTCAAAGGTGCTATTGATAACATTGATAACATTCAGCCACTAGATGTTACATTCTTCTTCCCGCGTTCCATTGGATTTACTTCACAACAAGTGGTTGCCAATTACCGTCAGCCATTTATATGTTTTTTTCAACACTAACTGATGACCCAGAGATACCACGTGATACCAACGTTGTTTTACTATTGGCTCACAAGCCTTGTTAGAAGTGGGAACCAAATGTCAGATGCCTTCCACAGGGATAAATAAAACATTAATTTTGGACCTACCAAAATTTTTTAAATAATTAAAGTGGCAGTAGGCAGAATGTTTTTGGCATCATCGAGCAAAAATTCCATAAAAACCTTTCAGCATATTATAATTCAAGTGTTCTGAGAGAAAAATAGACTTCTGCACCTCCTTTTGGCTCTGTTTTAAATCTAGCCTGTGGCGGGAGACTTTGGCCAATCACAAGTCATTTCAGAGAGAGAGCGTTCCTATTGGCTGGTCATTCAACGGAGGCAGCTGTCAATCACTCGCAAACTCTGATCAAACAGTCAAACTAGGCAGCGCTGATCAAATACGAATCAATATTCTGTTACTGTAATGTCTATTTCTCACCTCAAATGTTTTCAGAAACATCTTGTGGTGTACTGTTAGCTGTAAAATGAAAATGTTTGCTCCGGCTGGTGGGCGGTGCTTGGAATTTCCTCAACTGATCTCAACATGGAACATGGTGGCCGGGTCTCAAACTTTTTCATTTTACAGCTTAACAGTACATTACAAGATGTTTCTGAACATTTTTTACAAAAGAATTAACAGAATATTGATTCATATTTGATCAGCGCTGCCTAGTTTGACCGCTTGATTGGAGCTTGTGAGTGATTGACAGCTGCTCAGAGACGACAAGGCTCCAGCTCGGCTCTGATTGGTTGTTTTCCTCCGGTCTGTTAAATCTTGCAGATGCCATTAGGAGCACCGGAGGACACAGAGGCACATGATTTTTTTCAGATTACCTGTTTCATGCACTACTGTCAGGATACAGTGACCGTTTTACAAAAATAACTTTTTTAAATCATATTTGCTCCGATCTGCCAACTCAAGCTTCACAATCATAATTATTATAATTTTTTTTTTCTTCAGGAAAAGCCATACTTTTATTCGAAACCTTTCTAAAAGCTCTGTGGATGTATTATTTAAAAAAATATATTCATCTACGTAAAAATGTTATCAATAAGACCTTTAAGTGTATCACACTTGTCAAATTACGTTTGGCCCCTTACAACTGAGAGACTATGTATAAAAAAAGATACACATTTTATCCTCTCAAAACTACAGCGGAAACACAACAGAACAATGTGTCACTGCCAAAATTCTGATTGGACTGCACTGTTTCTGTCCTGCAGGGTGACTGTTGTACCTCTCTTGGCAAACAACAAAAGCAGAAACAAGGTACAGTGATGAAAAGTCTCATATTCCACTCTGTATCTCTGTTGTTTTAGTTTGGAAAAATTGCATAGTGGGTTGCGTTGCCCCACTAGTACAGTATGTATTCAGCCTTTGAGGATGTGTTTATTGGAAGCTTCAAATGTGTGTGCTGTTATTCTACATGTCTTTTTACTGTTAATGGGATGGCAGTGTGAGTTTACTTCAAAGCGACTCATTCTGTGGAGGAGAGCCGGCTGTTCATCCCACTGTATTCATCTACACCTCACACAACCAACAGACACACCTCACACAAACACGTTTTGTGTTGCACTTCAAAGTGCATGCATGCAATCTGTTCTCTCACACAAACAGCAGAGACACTCAACACACGGTTACTTATCCCATCATTGTCAACACTGAACACACAAACAAGTGACATATAGAGAAATTGCCTCCCATTACAGATATTTTTGTTCGGCAAACAGACTGAAATAACAGGAGGAAAATGAGTAAAGTGTGTGTGAGTGAGACTGTTGTGTGTGTGACACGAATGAGCAAACTGTAGAGGCAGATGTGGAGGGAGAAGAGGAAATGTGCGCCGGTTTAACACAGTAGCAAATTAAGTCGTCAGCACTTGCAAATAACGATGTTAATACTTTTAATAATGCACGGCAGCAGAGGGAAACGGATGCGTTTCAGCCGCAGGCTTTCCTCAGCGTTTCTGAGACATTTGTGGGTGTAACCCCTCCTAAACAGCAACCAGGAACCTGCTGGTGATTACCAACCAGCTGATACCTTCAAAACATCATCATCACAAACCAGATACTAGTAAAAACAATAGTAGCAAGAAATTTAAGTCATAAGAATATCATATTCTGTAAGGGTGGGAAAAAATTGATTCACCTATGTATTGCGATTTTTTTTTTACGATTTTGAAATTGATGTTTTAATGCCGGAACCGATATATTTGCTTCATTTGAATCTATACAGAGGTAGAGAGAAGTTACCGCTTTTATTGTTGTAGTCTGAGTAACGTGACGTCGTGTCCGTTCCATATCCGTCAACCAAAACAAAACCGCAGCTGCTGCTGGAAAACATTTAATAAATAATGCCTGACAATGACTGATATATTTGACTTCAGGACATCTCAGACTACATGCATGCTGAATATCAAACATTTTTACTGTATTAATTTAGATATTGTCTAAAGTAAAAGTCCCTAGAAGTGTATGATTCACAATTTTCCCATGATCTAGTGTTAAAACATTTAACAAAAATTGCAATAAATCGTAATATTGAATCGCAATACTGGTAGAATCATATTGAATCTGCACCCAAGTATCGTGATAGTATCAAATCGGGAGATAGGTGTATCGTTCCAACCCTAATATTTTGTCCTTGCTTATCATTCTGTTTGTTTGAGTACCTGATTTAAAGTAAAGTCAAGTAAATACAGACCTGAAGTTCAAAGTTATAGGAAATAATTTCAATTAAAATCTCATTATTGGTTAGAATAATCACAATTAGATATTTTCCTCAACTCGTTCAGCCCATACAGTGTTGTCTTCATCTTATACCCATCATATAAGATGGCTATAAATCCCATTCCCCTCTCACATTCTCAACTCCCCGTGACTTTGACTTAAAGGGCCACAAAACACAACAGTATTACTGTTTCGTTTGCCTTTGTATACATCACAGATTAAATTCAACTCTCGGGAGTCTCTCTCGGCAGACGGCTCAGAGGCGTCCATTTTGTTTGTTTGTTTTTAGAAGCAGTTCAGCAGATATTTATCAGGAACCCCCGCTGAGAGGGACAAAAGCCGCCCCACCGCCCGAGCTCAAAGTCTGCCCTCGCTTCATGCATAATGATGACTAATCTCCTACTGGCCTGACAGAGAGGAGGCCTGCAGAGGGTGAGAAAGAGGGGGACAGCAGCAGGGAGAGGGGACGGTGGGGAGTGCAGTCGGGGGGGGTGAGGGCATTCTCCAGAGAGATGAAAATCCTATCAGCCAGTTTGGTGTCACCTTGGCCACTGGCTATTATGCATTGCCACAGAAAGGACATACTGTAGAGGACAATATAAGTCTCTGCACCAATTTGCATCACAAACATAAAGAATTAAAGCACTGAATTGTTAAATTACCTTGAAAGTAGGCTACTGTAATTTGGTGTGTAGTCAACATATCCACTAATTGAAAGTCCCTGTTAGCTGCTGCTCCACTAGCTTCTGTATCCACCTTACTATCTATATTCCCTGTAAAATACATGAGTTTCTACAAGGACACTTGCTATTAGTATTCAAACGCCTCTGGTGATTTTAACAAAGTTAAATACATACAAAAAAACTACCGCTCCCAAAAAGTTTTACCAGCATGGCAGTGCGTGAAATACATAATCGTAACTGTCAGTTTCTCCCTTATTCATAATATCCACCAACACTTTATTCCTATGTCATAGGTCCAAATGGTTAGCTGTAAGGTGTGCTGACACAAAATGTGAGGATACAGTACAGATCAGGGGAGGTATGCTGCCGACAACCATCAAAATGTCATAATTGTAATTGACAGCTTATATTCATTTTGCCATTTCAGTGGGTTAAAGGATAGATTTTTTGGTTTATTGACAACATTTGAATATATTACAAAATACATTCAGATTTTGTCATTGATATAGTGATAAAGCCCTAGACTTACTTCCATTATTGTCCCTGATTTATTTATTTATTTTATTATATATTCTTTATATATATATATATATATATATATATTATTTTTTTATTTATTACATATATATATATTTTATTTTTTATTTATTTATTATATATATGTATATTATATACTGTATGTGTATATATGTAGATAGATAGATAGATAGATAGATAGATAGATAAACACAATAAATGACAGAGCACGAATGAGGAAATACAGGAGCGGGAAAAGCAGAAATAAAAAAGCAGACCAACATGAGGAGGTGACAGCATGTACTTACTGAGCACGTAGAGGGAGAGAGCGAGGCCCGCCAAGCAGAAACCCTCAAAGAAGCGCAAGGTGCTGAACATGGTGACGTTTACAGAGAAGGCAACACTCAGACCAAACACCAGCATGAAAAGCACCGAGATAATCAACACCGGGTGTCGACCAAACCTTTAGAAACAGAGAGAAGCAGGAAAGAGAAAGACGTAGCAAAGTGTTTAAAAACAGTCACAAACTGAGAAAAGAAGCTTTTGATGTGAAAGGGATCATTCCCGTCATTGTTGGCTTCAGACTCTGTGGACTGCCTGGTTGAAGGGGGGTCAATAGGTCAATGGGTCAGGTCAGAGCTGAGGCCTCTTTGGCCTGCGCATTTCTTTACATTGTTTCCATGGTTACTCATCCCAAATACAATGTAGGGATTTTTTTTCCCACGAGGCAGCTCAGGTGGTTCACAGACTGCAGAAGCGACCACAATGAATATAACGGGCAACAGCGTGCCTGAAAAGGGTCTGTTCACCCATTTACAAATTAATATTTTCTCACTTAGCCATGCAGATAGATTTGGTTTTAATTATCAGTGTTTTGAGATTTAATTTGTGGTGCTCACAGCTTTAAAAAAAACAAAAACACGTCATTTAAGTAGTTTAATAGCAACATGTCTGTCTGAAAACAATACCCTGGTAACTCCTACACTGCATTTATTAGAACAACTTCCTACGGTTGGCAGTAGGATCTGTGGATTAGCCAGACTGATCAGGACATTGGGAAAAAAGTAAGAATACAAAAATGTTTTTGAATGAGGCCCAGTGTTTCTGAAACAAGTTGTTGCTGTTGAATTTTTACATACTCATTGGTAGCCACACTAGTAACCTCACTAGTAGCCACACTAGTAGCCACACTAGAAGCCACACTAGTAGCCTCACTAGGAGCCTCACTAGTAGCAACAGCCACACTAGTAGCAAAACTAGTAACCTCACTAGTAACCTCAGTAGTAGCCACACTAGTAACCTCACTAGCAGCCTCACTAGTAGCCTCACTAGTAGCCACACTAGTAGCCACACTAGAAGCCACACTAGCAGCCTCACTTGTAACCTCACTAGTAGCCACACTAGTAACCTCACTTGTAACCTCACTAGTAGCCACACTAGTAACCTCACTAGCAGCCTCACTAGTAGCCTCACTAGTAGCCACACTAGAAGCCACACTAGTAGCCTCACTTGTAACCTCACTAGTAGCCACACTAGTAACCTCACTAGCAGCCTCACTAGTAGCCTCACTTGTAACCTCACTAGTAGCCACACTAGTAACCTCACTAGCAGCCTCACTAGTTGCCTCACTAGTAGCCTCACTAGTAACCTCACTTGTAACCTCACTAGTAGCTACACTAGTAACCTCACTAGCAGCCTCACTAGTAGCCTCACTAGTAGCCACACTAGTAGCCACACTAGAAGCCACACTAGAAGCCTCACTAGGAGCCTCACTAGTAGCAACAGCCACACTAGTAGCAAAACTAGTAACCTCACTAGTAACCTCACTTGTAACCTCACTAGTAGCCACACTAGTAACCTCACTAGCAGCCTCACTAGTAGCCACACTAGTACCCGCACTAGTAGCAACAGTCACACTAGAAGCCTCACTAGAAGCCACACTAGTAGCCTCAATAATAACCTCACTAGTAGCAACAGCCACACTAGTAACCTCACTAGTAGCCACACTAGTAACCTCACTAGTAACCTCACTAGTAGCCTCACTAGTATCCTCACTAGTAGCAACAGCCACACTAGTAGCCACACTAGTAGCCTCACTAGTAGCAACAGCCACACTAGTAGCCTCACTAGTAGCCACACAAGTAGCCACACTAGTAGCAACAGTCACACTAGTACCCACACTAGTAGCAACAGCCACACTAGTAGCAAAACTAGTAACCTCACTAGTAGCCACACAACTAACCTCACTAGTAGCCACACTAGTAGCCGCACTATTAGCAACAGCCACACTAGAAGCCTCCCTAGTAACCTCACTAGTAGCAACAGCCACACTAGTAGCCTCACTAGTAGCTTCACTAGTAGCGTCACTAGTAGCCTCACTAGTATCCTCACTAGTAGCCACACTAGTAGCCTCACTAGTAGCCACACTAGTAGCCACAGTCACTATAGTAGCCACATTAGTAGCCTCATTAATAGCCACACTAGTAGCCCCATTAGTAGCCTCACTGGTAGCCACACTAGTAGCCACAGTCACAATAGTAGCCACACTAGTAGCCTCACTGGTGGCCACACTAGTAGCCACAGTCACAATAGTAGCCACACTAGTAGCCTCACTGGTCGCCACACTAGTAGCCACAGCCACATTAGTATAGTTGCTCTAGAGATGGTAATGTTGATCAGCCAATCGATCCAGACTGAAATATCTCCACAGATGTCAGATGGATTGCCAAGAAATTTGGTTCAGATATTTTAGAGGAAAACTCCTAAAGACTTTGTTAATCCCTTGACATTTCCTCAGCACCATCAGCAGGTCAAACTTTTTACTTATCCAGTTAAATATATCCACATCTACGAGATGAATTGGCACAAAACATTGGATTCAGAGTGAAACGTCCTGCCAACTATTGGGTGGATTTCCATGACCTTTGGTACTGACATTCACATCCACCACAGGATGAATCTAAATAACTTTGACGATTCCCTGACTTTTAATCTAGGACCATCATCAGGTCAAAATTTTAATTTATCCAATACTTTAGTTTATGACCTAATACCTAATGACAAGATGGTGACCATGGTGAACACTATACTTGCTAAAGCCTGCTAGCGTTGTTATTGTGAGCATTTATCTCTCACCAACACTGTACCAAAGTACAGCCTTCCAGACCCACTAGCATGGCTATACACACACTACATTTTCAAAGTTTTAAGCATATAAACAAAACTCCATTCACCTCAATTGTTTTGTGATGGAGGCAGAGACAAAAAACCTACACAAATAAAACCAAATCCATCTGCATGGTTAGATACGAGTAGATGTAAGTGAGTAAATGCGCTTTTTGCAGCTTAGATGAATGGATCTTTCAGGGTTAACTAACAGAAGCTGCATGGAAGCACAAAACAGACATAAAAGAGGCGGTTTACCAGTCAGCCATGACACCCATCACTAGGTAGCCAAATATGGAGCCCACCAGCAAAGAGAACTTGGCAATGTGCACCTTCCAGGCTGAGTCACACACCAGGTTCCACTGAAACAAGAGACAAACACGGAGAGAGGAATGTTACGTCAACTTTTCAGAGAAAACCACCCACAACAAGATAAAATGGAATCAAACATCAGCATCTGAGCAGTTTTAATCTCAAAACTGCAGAGAAATACAAAGAAATGTGGGCTTTTCTAATCAGAAGTCTGTCAAACTCTCTGACTCACTGTTTTGATAAATTCATGAAGGTCGATGAGTGTGCAAACATGCTTCAAACGCTTTTGAAATATTCAAATGTACATCTCGAAAAGAATAAAAGAGAAAGAAAGTGTGTGAGAAGGGGAAAGAGCAGCATGTGTGTGAATGTGGGCGCGTGTCTAAAATAACAGAAATCAATAGCGTTCCACTCTCTCCTCTAAAGCCTATGGGTCAGTGCACACACCGCCACAGCTCTCAGCATCTGAAACTCAGCCAAGGACACATGTGGAAGCACGATGTGTGCTCTATATTTGTGCGCAACGCTGAAAGTAGAGTTTCAGCTGCGTGTGAAAATAGTGCTGGTGTTTGACAATGATTTACAGAGCTCCCCACTGAGCCCCTGACTGGGCAGAGGGGCAACGAAGGAGATGATTATTGGTTATGATGTTTTTGGTCGTGAAATGGCCGGTGGTAATGTGGAGAACTCAGTCTGTATGGGTTCATTATGTACGGGCTATTAGCACCAGCGTTATCTGAGAAAACAGATATCGGTCATGCACGCAGGCCAGAGCTGGGCAATAACTCGACACTGCTGTTTGCCGACTTTCAGTGGAATGGTACCGATGATATGACCATACAGTTGTTTTTTATCATTTTGCAAAATGCTGTTGTCTAAATTAGAATCCAAGCAAAGGTCAGTAATTAAAGTTTTGTATTTTACATAAGCACATGGCATGATTAACCTGCTAGGGATCCCAGGGTCCCCTTTCCTTCCATTCTCTCTACAACATGTACAGCTTTTCTTTGGCTCCAGATTGCAGTAATGTAATTAAACACTTTAGTATTAAGTACAGTACAATAAAGGTTTAAAAATTGGATTTGGACACAGGGACCTTCTTCAAAACATGGATTCAAGGTTAAGTTATAAGGTACATGAAGGACTTTATGTCAGTGCTTTAGTGTTGCATATTCCTAAATAGATGTAAAGGTCCAGTGTGTCGGATCTGGCAGTATCTAGCGGTGAGGTTGCAGATTGCAACCAACTGAAGCCTCTCCCGTGTGCCAAGCGTGTTGGAGAGTTACGAGCATAGAGTTTGTGTGTGTACGAGGGAAGTGAGTGGTGAAGCAAGAGAGAGAGAGAGAGCGGGGGCAATGGGAGTGAGTAAAGTTATCGACTCCAGCCCACAACCAGAAAAGTTAACAGCGTTTGGTTTGTCCGTTCTGGGCTACTGTTGAAACATGGCGGTGCAACAAGGTGGACTCCATGAAGAGGAGCCGCTCCCAGATATGAGCGGCTCATTCTAAGGTATAACGATAGGTAAAGATTCTTATTATCAGGTGATTATACACTAAACAAAACATACTTATTAATATCATATTCCATTTCTGCCAATAGTTCCCCCTAATTGTTACACATGGGTCCTTAAAGTTAACACAAACCAGCTATACCGCACAGTAAATCTGGAGCTTTCAGGGTCCTCCTGGAGTTCTGGGCGAAGGGTGCACCAATCCTTATTAAGCAGATTGGTATATTGGCCACATTAAATACAGTTCCTTCCTTCAATGCCATTATAAATGTTCAGTGTCTCTGCTATTAGTTACATTCACGAAGCCAAGGCAGGTGACTCAGTGGGCTACTTTGGTTTCGGCACCTGCAGATACACTGAGGTGAGATATCGGGATCAGCATTGGGAGGGAAAAGGTGCATCCCTGCATGGTTCTCTGGGACAGTTTAACCACTTTGTGTGGGTGAAATATTGTGATGTATAATGTTGAAAAATAGTTCATAATGTGATACTGACTTATCAACCATATCACCACCATATCACCATAATCTATGCAAGATTGTACTGTACCATTTCGCCGCACTGCATTTGGGCAATCAGCTTTTTCTGTTAGGGCCACAAATCAGTGGAACACTCTGCCTGAAGATGTGAGGAGCTGCAGCTCTATCAGCATTTTAAAAACCAACTTAAAACGTCTGTTGAAAGCTGCTCAGCTCTGTACTCACTGATCTTTATTCCATGGTCTTCATGACTTGCTTTTACTTGACAAGCATACTTTGTGATGGGCTATTGTGTGTAGCTGTGTATTGTGCGTTTTGTATGTTATTTCTTGTATGACTGTAGTATGTTCTCTTTGTTTTGACCTGCCAAGGGACTTACAGACGTGAATTAGTTTAAAGCTATAATCCGGTACAGTGCATCAAATGGTGACATTTATGTTTTAAACTGTACATGGTCCCTTTTAAATAAATCAAATAAAAAAATAAATAAAAAAAAGTGAAGCTATAAAGCATAGTCATCAGCTGCTGTCTCTGAGCTCAACACACACACACACACACACACACACACACACACACACACACACACACTCATCCTCTCATATAGAGGTCAGTGGGTAACTTGTTGTTGGTAGGCTACTTGTGTATCAGCCTCTGCTTTGCTCTGAACTGAGAGAGGCAGTGATGATGATGAAGACACAGGGTGGTGAGGATGAGGATGAGGGATGGTGATGGTGATGATGATATGCTACTTATTTTGTGCCTTTTCCACCTTTTTCTTTTCTTAAAGCTGACTCGGTGTAAACTGCTCAGAATTCCAATGCACTTAGGTGCAAATGGCAAATAAAACTCTTGAATCTTGAAAAAAAAAAAAAAATGATGGTGAACAGAGAGCTGTCTACTCTGTCAGAGATAACACTGTGTGGGTCTATCTGGTGCTCAGTCGTTACCTTGGTAACCACATTCTGACTCAGTCCCGTCTGCAGCTCCAGCCTCCACTCCTTACAGGAGCACAGCAGACCGGTACCGGTACCGTCTCCGTAGCCCTCCTCCTCGGTGCCGTTGCCTCTGAGTTGCAGCGCCGGTGGAGCCGTGGTCCAGTTGCTCTCGTTGGTGATGGGTTGCACACACGTGCCATTCGGTTGCGCCAGGAGGAAATAATCCGAAAACTGGCTGAAGCCAATGAACAATGCCGGTATCCAGGTCAGGACCACGAGCTGCTTCTGGTGCCTCCCAAAGCCCCCCAGAGACGGCAGCACCGAGCCGTCGATGCGCGGCAGCAGCCGGGGCACTGGGTGCTCCAGCGGGGTGAAGCCGTTCTCCGGTGGCGGGTGGTGGTGGTCCTGGTCCTCCGGCCGGCCGGCTGCCATCACGGCCTGGCCACAAAGAGACGAGGAGAGCAGCTGGGCGCAACAGCGGTGAAGCAAAAAGCCCCTCCGCTCTGTGCGTTAAGCCCTTTGACACAAAGAAACACCAGAGCGTAAAGATAAATCCTGTGTGTGTGTATAGACCACAAAAAGCAAGATCCAAAAATAATAATAGAGGTCTCCGTCAGAGGCACCGAATCACCGCGCAGTCGTCCTCATGGCTGGAAGCGACCAGGGGATGTCGGAACGGAGCAGCGGCGTCAGGGGGGTTAGGGGGCTGTGGAGAGGCTCCCGGAGAGGAGAGGACCAGGACAGGCAGGCATGCTCACCAGCACCCTGGGCTCTGTGTGCCATGACTCCCACAGCGGGATCCATCCATGTGGAGCTGAACTGGACCAGGCCTGCTGGTGGTAGTAGTGTAGAAATGGAGGAACATGGAGCTACTACATCCACGCTGGGATCCACTTAAACATCTGCTGCTCCTTCATCCATCCATGCATCCATGCGCGCCACAGGTTCTCATACCTGCCCAAACGGTGACCTCCTGGAGGTGCGCATCACTTAGTTTCTCAAGTATCCGAGCTCCAAATCATCACCGGGTCCACTTTAAGTTCAGAGACGTGCTGCTCGGGTTTTGTCGCCGTCAAGTCAATGGGACACGGTGGTAAAGCGGGTCTGGAAGCAGAGATGGAGATGAGGAGGGTGGAGGGAGATAAAGCACCGCCCTCCTCCTGGTCGCGCTATGCGCTGCGATTGGAGAAACCTTCAAAGGGCGACTGCAGCACTGACGGGCATCTGCAGGCAACAATGATCCCCTTTGTGCAGCCTCTGCCCTTTCACACTAAATATCAAGCTTATGTTTCACCTTTTCCCAATGATGATTTATGATGAAATGATGAAGAGGAGATATTGCTGCAGATTTTTTGTGGTGATGCATTTGCTGAACGTCCCACGGAGGTTTTGCGTCATACGATTTTTTTATTTTTTTTCCCTCCATAACCCTCATTATAAATAGGCAGTATTAGTTACTGGTTTGGACACAAGAGGAGGAGGATGTCGGTGTTCTTGTGGTGGTGATGTGCTGCCTGTCAGCCGCCAGGGGGCGTCAAACGATCACAATATATGCGCCCTTACATCAATTTGTCTCTCTTAATCAGATGATCAGCATAATAATATTAAAAACAGAAAAATAAACTACAGGTCACACTGGTGGGTTGTCAAATGTGGGATTCAAATGTCTGTAAACGGATACACAGATGGTGAGGGGTGTTGATGTGGCTGCAGCTGCTCCCAAATGACTGAGTGTGTGAGTGACCTTGAGATATCCAAAGTGAGTGACAGGTTCTTCCCTCTGCAGCAGAGAGAGAGGCCTGCAGCCAAGAGGGTGTGAGAAGACGTGCACCGTGTGTGTGTGTGTGTGTGTGTGTGTGTGTGTGTGTGTGTGTGTGTGTGTGTGTTATGGTGTATTAACCTGATAGCAAACAGTTTTACTCCCGATGCCCCTGAATGACATGAGCCTGGTATTCAGGGTGCGGCTGACAGTGTAACAGAGAGGTGACAACTTGTGCTCAGCTCTCACTCATCTCTCACCTCCTTCCTCACCCCACCCCGCTCCTCCTCCTCCTCGGAGACTTATTAAGTTTTAAGATCGAGTAGGAGGAGGTGGCTGGGAATAAGCTGAGGAGGCTGTATGTGTGTGTCATCTGTTACAGTCTGCCAACCACACCCATTTTATAGCACATACCAGAGCTGGCTCAGGCATTCTTGTGGGCCCTAAACAAAATGTCATCCCCCCCCCCCACACACACACACACACACACACACACACACAAACTAATTACAAAAAGTTAAATTAAATTGAATCTAATATAATTAAATTAAGCTAAACGAAATTAAATGTCACTGTTTGCAATCATTTGATTAGTTTATGGTAATTTTACTAATATATCAAAATGAACACGGTAATGATTTATTGGTGCTCAGTTGCTACACAGCTGCTCTAACCGTTCAACACTTTGGAAAAATAATGCTTATACGCTTTTTTTCCCCACGAGTTAGATGAGAAGATGGATATCGATCACATGTGTAGGCTTAAAGTGTTAGAGCTGAGAGGCGATTAGCCTAGCTTAGCATAAAGACTGGGAGCAGGGGGAAACAATTAGCCTGGCTCTGTCCGAAGTTCAAAAAACACTCACTGGCACCTTTAAAGCTCATTAATTAACACATCATATCTCTTGTTTAATCTGTACACAAACAGATGGCCTATGTAAAACCAGTGGGCTACCTCCGGGTCTGAAAAGTGAAGCCAATGCAGAAGTGCCTTAAACTTGCATTCTTTCTAACAGCCAGCAGGGGGCGACTCCTCTGGTTGCAAAAAGAAGTCCGATTGTATAGAAGTCTATGAGAAAATGAGCCTACTTCTCACTTGATTTATTACCTCAGTAAACATTGTAAACATGAGTTTATGGTCTCAATCTCTAGTTTCAAGTCTCCTTTAATACAGCATGATGTTCATTTAGTAAATTATGGTCCCATTTAGAATCAAATAGACCATAAAGCAGGGTATGCTTTAGGGCGTGGCTACCTTGTGATTGACAGGTCGCTACCACGGCGTTGTCCGGTCTGGGAGTTGTCCGTGTTTTCGTCTTACAACTTTAACCCTTTCACAGTGTATTTTCAGTTCATTCATGAAAGTTAATTATAACATTTTGGTCGCCTAAAAATGTCTTATTCAGCGTTCGGTTGTACTTAGCTCCACCCTCTCGTGTCACTTCTGGTTGCGTAGAAACCAAGATGGTAATGGCCAAAATCCAAGAAATCGACGGCCAAAATGCCAAACTCAAGGCTTCAAAATGGGAGTCCACAAACCAATGGGTGACCTCACAGGGACTACATCCACTTTTTATATACAGTCTATGTGTAAAACAGACAATTTCTGTGTCGACAAATTACATGCTGTTAAAAAAGGCAGCTGCTGCCCCTACTGTTCCTGTCTTCTGTTTCTGTTTGTGTGTGCAGCTAACTGCAAGTAAAATTATATTTTGTAGAACCCTTGCAGAAGTAACAGCTACAAACACATGCCGCAACTATTTCTTGGCGAACACAGCTCGGTGCTGGGTAGTCTTTTTGTCTCCATGAGGTTGCCAGGCAACCAGCAGAGACATAACAGTAGAAGCACCAGATGGATAAACTGTTGTCCAACAAGAGAGAGATCCAGCTTATAACTCTCCTTCTAAAACCTCAATTTTATTATTATTTTTTTAACGTTTCTATTCATGTATTGATTAAACAAATAATGTGTTAATTAGTGAGCTTTAGAGGTGCTGGTGGACGTTTTTTTTTTTTTTTTTTTTACTTTGGACAAAGCTAAGCTAGCGGTTTCCCTCTGCCTAAAGTCTTAATGCTAAGCTAATCGCCCCTGACATGTGAGTGGTATAGGTCTTCTCATCTAACTCTTGGAAATAAAGTTAATACATTTCTCCTGTGGAACTAAATTTATTAATGCTTATTATTATCAATATTCAATTCAACTTCCGCACATTGGACACAATATTAAGCTCTTTTACATGTGTCAGAGTAGGCTGTAAGTATGACTGTAATAAAAGGAGAACATGATGCGAACTAAAACACATTTACGAAGTGCTTTACAGATATAAAAACGGATAAATCAAAAAAGATAATAAATACTTACAACAGCATGTAAAATATAGGAAAAATATAGGAAAAGATTATATGTAAAAAAAAAAAA
>CAKALU010046224.1:31044-57660 GCA_916700995.1 Hozukius guyotensis
GTGGTATAGGTCTTCTCATCTAACTCTTGGAAATAAAGTTAATACATTTCTCCTGTGGAACTAAATTTATTAATGCTTATTATTATCAATATTCAATTCAACTTCCGCACATTGGACACAATATTAAGCTCTTTTACATGTGTCAGAGTTATGTTATTGTTGTGATAAGGCAGTACACTTACGGTTGCATTACCATATGATGATAATCTAAGTATGACTGTAATAAAAGGAGAACATGATGCGAACTAAAACACATTTACGAAGTGCTTTACAGATATAAAAACGGATAAATCAAAAAAGATAATAAATACTTACAACAGCATGTAAAATATAGGAAAAATATAGGAAAAGATTATATGTAAAAAAAAAAAAAGACATTGTGTTCAAATTAATTCAAACCAGTAGCTGCCTTACAACAGTAATAGAAAATGTATATGACTTACAATAAAGCGTCTACACAAAACGTGCAAAAACAGCGTTATTGTCCTTTAAATCTAAAGGAATAGTTCCACAGTTTGGGAAATGTTTTCACGGTCTTTCCAAGAGTTAGATGAGAAGACGAATACCACTCTCATGTCTTTGTGTTAAAGGCAGGGTTTGACGATGTTATCCAGTATACAGTATTTATTATATTGGTTGAGATGGTCTTTACACCCGACAGCGATCCATAACATATGAGCTCTGAAAAAGGACCGGAAAAGAGCCGTCATCTGTAGCTGCTGTAATCCTGTAAAAACGTCTACCAATCACTGCCTCGCGGTTCGCTTCGAAAGAACCAATCAGATGCCTCCCTGCCTCCCTGCTCGTACTCTACCCTTGGCGTGCACCAGCCTGAACTCAAAGGGCGTCGCCGCCACACGTTTACTGGAGAATGGAAGAGAAAGCTCAGCCAAAGTAGCACTGCCTCGGTTACTTGTCATGAGGTAGCATTGTTGAGTTGAGGTCCTCTCTCCGCTCTGTGTCTGTGAAGTATTTATGATGCGGCGGTGCTCGTGCATGTGTGTGGGGGGCGTTGCCTTGGAAGGAGCCCTGAGGTGGTTGGTTGAGACGGAGCTCCTGGGGCGATGCTACTTTCAAATAATGCTAGCTTTCCAACATCGTCGACCCTATCTTTAAGTATGGAGCTAACTGAGTTTGACAGCTAATATGACAACGATTTTCATATAGTGAAATAAGTGGAATCAATGGAAGGCTGGTAAGACACATTCATAAATCTAAACCACTACATAACGCTTTGGAAGACAAATATGTAACATAACATGATTAATAGTAAATGGGCTGAGACACCACCATGGTGCTCCAGGCCATCCAAATAAATTTACATTGGAGACAGTCTATGCTGTACTGGCAGGCCTGGAGTGAAAGAATTCCTCTGTGTACGAACAGGTGGAGCAGCATCGTTTGTCTCCATGAGACCAATGACCCAGATTGGTTCAGGTGTCATGTGACGGCTCTCTGACGGTCCCTCCCTCCCATTCACCCCCTCCCATTCACCCCCTCCCCGGCTCCGTCTGCTACCCCCAGGAGGCATATCCATGTCACCCTGCTGCACAGGTACACTTCTTTCACAGGATCAGTGAGTTACAGCAGCCTGCTTTCCTGTCTTACTGCCTAAAGACAGACAGGCCTGCACAGAGCGCCTATAGATGTACAGTATCTTCAGATGCACTGTTGTGTAAGTGCAATATATCAGCTTAAAGTCATAAAAACATGGGAGATATGGGCAGCCATGTTTTGAACTGAGCACCACTCAGTTCTCACCGTTTCCCTGCACAGTCACCTCTTTCACCTTTTCATGCAAAGTCCCTGAGGCGATGAATGAGTCTTGTCTTTCTCTTATCATACCGTATATGCTCGTTCTCTCTCACACACACACCTGCACAGGTGCAAACACAAGAATAAGAGCTCATTATTTCTTTCTCCTCACTCCCCATGATTCAGTGTGCTCTATTATAATTTTACGGCTGTCAAACCCTCTAGAATGGAAAATCCTGACTCTTCCTTTTTATATGACTGTGTGTGTGTGTGTGTGTGTGTGTGTGTGTGTGTGTGTGGTTTCTGGTTGCTACACACTCAGCTCCACCCTGACCTCCACCGCAGAGTCAGTATTGGAACATTTAAAGTTTGTGCAAATAGTGCATGCACACAAAACAAATCCAAATGACACAGGCAAATTCAGTTTCAATAAGTAAAAAGAAAACATGAATGAGTCGCATATCAAGGTCACTTTGATGCAGTTGCTCAGTAGCTTTGGCCATTTCATTTTTGTAGCTGCAAAGGCTGTTTGTCTTTATATGTTTTTTTCCTCTTCATTTATATGAAAAAAAATTGGGGATTTATTTCACGTCCACTTCTGTCTCAGCCTCCCCTGTCGCTAGTTTTTTGATTCCAATAGCCGGTTGGATTTTGGATCCAGTTCCAAGCTGATAAAAATACCCAAACTCATTAAGCTCAGAGTCTAGTTAATCTTTTATCTTCTCACTCTCTCTTTTTTTGTTTGTACTAGCAATGAGTAAAGCACCAAACATTAGCACATAGCCATTCAGAGAAATAATAATCTGCCTGCTTCCTAAAATTGTAGAAAACTGAACCTAAATAGATCTGATAAGGGATTGGAAACGATTGGAAATCAATAAAAGTTTTACGTTTAAAACTTGATTAGATACTGTAAGTTCATTCTTTAAAAAAGGATAAAGATCATATAGGAATTGCACCATGTTCTCATCCCAACTCGTCACATACTGACGATTTGTCAGACTCCTCGGCGTCACTTGAAGTAAACACAAGCTTAAAGCAGCAGTAGGTTGAAACGGAGCGAATGTGATTAAAAAAGGTTATTTTTTATAAAACGGTCACTATATCCTGACAGTAGTGCATGAGACAGGTAATCTGAAAGAAATCATGTGCCTCTGTGTCCTCCGGTGCTCCTGACGGCATCTGCAAGATTTCACAGACCGGAGGAAAACAACCAATCAGAGCCGAACTGGAGCCTTGCCGTCTCTAATCAGCTGTCAATCACTCGCAAACTCCGATCAAACGGTCAAACTAGGCAGCACTGATCAAATATGAATCAATATTATTTGATCGTTTGATCGGAGTTCGCGAGTGATTGACAGCTGCCTCCGTTGAATGAACAGCCAATAGGAACGCTCTCTCTCTGTGAAATGAGCTGTGATTGGCCAAGTCTCCCGTCACAGGCTAGATTTTTTAAAGTCTGAAAACAGAGCCATGAGGAGGTGCAGAAGTCTAGTTATCTCTCAGAACACCTGAATTACAATATGCTAAGAGGTTATTATGGAATTTTTGCCCAATGATGCCAAAAACATTCTGCCTACTGCACGTTTAATGTTGTGAATTAAACAAAAACACTTGTTTAGGATTAGGCAACAAAACCAATTAGTTAGGTTTAGGAAAAACAACATGGTTGGGCTTAAAATGACTTTGTACAGTGAAAATGTAACTTGACATCTGTGAAACGAACAAACTGCTGATTTTAAAGTGAAAGTGAAACGTAATGCACGGGACACAAACAGCGGTCTCCTGGATGAAAGCCTTGTGTTTGTTGGGCCCATCCACCTCCCCTCCCACCCACCCTGTGTGTCTCTTTTGCTCTTTAAACTACGTCACCACAGCACTTTCCCTGAGCATTTAGTATTGACGCAGATGGGTTTACATTGTAGTTAATGAAAAGCCCTGTGCGTCGCATATCAGCGCTAAAGGGTGCCTTGTGCGGCGGTATCGAAAGCCAACGCCCTGGGAATGAGAACGGGCTGGGAATTTAGTGGCCACCTGAACTTGATAAAAACCACTTTGTGCTAAACATTTCGATATTTCTGCAAACCTGCTGATTGACATTCCTAATTTATGGACATAATTATTTTTTAATTTGCATATGCTCTCTCTGCACCACCTGCTCATACAGGTGCGGGCATGGATGTCACCTCGACATGCCATTAGCCCCGAGGGTGTTGAGCAGACGAAACACTGCGGGGCCGCGCCCATGCACTAGTGCATAACCGATGACTGCTTTTAGTTCATCATGTGAACTCTCACATCAGCAGTGTAGTAATAATCTTGACAGATATTTGGCACGCTAATTTAGCTTAAGCGTGTGAACTACAACAATCGAGTCTGTCTTCTATCATAATCACTGCTTCTTCACTGCAGGAGTCACACTATTGACTTTTCAAAGATCCCAGCAAGCATTGATTTGGTGGTTAGCAGATCAGAAGATGTCTAGAACTCGAAAACGTGAAGGCTTTTAACAGCATATAGGAGAAACTGTATTTCAATGTGTAGCAGGTCTTAACCGAACAATGAAACTTAGTCATAAAGATGGTTTTCTTTATGTTCATGTAATATCTCTGAATCCTGAGAACAATACTAGACAAGCAGCCACACACTGAACACCAGTAATTATCATCATTACTCATTGGCACCTTTAATCCTTTTGCTTAGTGACTGTAAACTTTCCCTCATCACTCACACACACATACAGACACCCACACACATTATTCAGGACATGCCAGCTGAGGATGCCAAGGACCTGACAAGATGAGACAACCCCTCAGACAGAGAAAAAACAAAACTATTAAAATGCTCCTCCTCTTATAGTGTCAAAGTGAAAAGAGATGAGCTGTCTGTACATGCAGTGATACCATCTGAGTCAGCATGTGTGTGTGTTTTTGTGTTGGATTGAGGGTTTTCATTTGATATTAGGATTGTCAAAAAATACTCCTCCCTTGATTCCAGTCAACCGTTGGTGTGTTCATGGGTGTGGAGTCTGTGTTCGCGTAGGAGCTTCCTTCAGTTCGCCCGTGGGGCAACGCCAAGTTGCAGGTGATCGCAGGGTTATAATGTCTCAGCGAGGAGAAGTACAGGTGCACTCGGTTACATTTTGTACTTTTTACAATGAGGCATGCATACAACTCTGATGGGCCTCTCACATAGAACGCAGTTTGCGCTGTCCTCGCCGCACCTCACAGTGAGCTGCACACAAAGTTCCACCAGTTTGAACTTTGGGCGCAGCGCACCACGAGCTGTGAGCTCCACTGCGCTCATGCTTTGCTCGGCGCAGCAAAAAGCCGTTGTTGCGCCGCACAAGCCTTTGGAAATAATGGGTTTCAGAGCGCAGTGGTGCCGTTGCTGCGTTCTGTGGGAAAGGCCTCACAGGCTGACCTAATTGACCCTGTGATGTTATACTCACCTCATGTCAGTGGTGGAAAGTAACTGAGTACATTTACTCAAGTACTGTACTTAAGTAGCCTACAGTATTTCCATTTTCTGCAAGAAATGGCATAGTCTCTCTTTATTAACTTAAGAATTTTGCTGCAGCGTTCTGAATCAGTTGAAAGTGAGATAAAGATGCAAAACAATAGAAAGTTCAAGTACTTGGGATGGGAAGATATGAGGGCTTGAATTACTTTCTCAGACCCAAGACTTAAAGGAAGTGTCTGATCTTGGACGTGATCCAGATTACAGAACTCTATTTACCTGTTTATTGAATTTTAGTGCTAGATTAAATACCACTCTAAGATTTTAAATGTCAATTCACCACAATATTTTCATTTTCTGACCCTGAGCCGTTCAAACAAGAGAGCTTCTGCACATGCACGCCGTCACACTCCCTTCGATATGTCAAGCAACTTTTAGAAACCTATTGAAGTGTGCAAGCCTTATCCTGTCTCTAGTGATCAGGAATGAAAGGAGAAGGGAGAGGGTGGGAATACTGGGACTACGCCTCAGATACACACCCTAAAATGATTGAACTCATTTAACCAGAGGATCAAAAAGACTCACATATAGTAATTAGTTTTACAGTTTTAAAAGCTTTTGTTCATCAGATTAAAAATGCATGAAACTATCACAATTTCATTCTTCTGTCTTAATTTAGTGTGTCCCCTGAAGCGTAGTCAACCCACTACTAAAACATGCTCATGCAAGCTCATAATTCAAGTTCAATACTTCTAAGTGCAGCTTTTTAAAAAAAGGAGGACCTGCGCTGGAATGTTGTTTTGGCAAAAGGTGTGTATCGGTGTGAGATTATGTGCAGGCAAAGGCGTGTTCTTGAATGTCATTCACCATGGGGAATAACGCGATGGTAAGGTGGGACCTTTTCTTCCCTGAGAAAAATATTTGAGCAGTTTATTATCTTCATGAATCACTCATAGCGAGCACATGAGAGCTCCAATACCAAGCTGATAGTAATACAAGTAATAAAAGTGCAGAGCTGCTGGATTCACCATCATGTCCCAGAATAAAAATTCTTCTGCAACCAGTCATCCAAACCAAGTCTGCAATTATGTGACTGGAAAACAACTGTATGCAGTAAATCACAAACGGCAAACTAACAGTATAATATACCCGTTCCTGCTACTCTTTCGTACTTTCACTCTTGCATGCTCATACGCATAACTCCCAATCCCACAGTCACACACATGCTACATTCCTCAATAGCTGCTGAGTTTATTGGGCGAAAGAGTGGTGTAGGGATAGGCCTACTGTCCTCGAACTGCAGGGTCTTGGTTCAAGCTCTTGGCAAGCATATGTTCTTTTTTTTATTTAATATTATTATCATTATTATTTGTGCTTGTAGTCTGTATCAAGTCAAAGTCTGAAGGAAATACTGGCCCCAGGCGAACTGCTTCTGTGCCAAGGCATACTTGTAAAGTGTGAGACATGATCGGTCTTGACTCAAAAACTGCGAAAACACCATTTGGATTCGTAATCATCTGTAGCCTACTCTGTACAGTCTGACTTTCCTTGCTCTATTTGCTCTTCTTCCTTCTGTAAATTGTAAATATTTTGCAATTCGTGCTGTTGTTTTGGCAAAAAATCCCCATAAGCATAGGTGTTGATGACAACCAAGTGTCTACAGCCATGCTCTGTGAGGCTGTACTTTGGCACAGCGGCACCTTGAGCTAAATACTAACATGGGACGGTGTGCCAATATATACTTGTTACAAGCATAGTGTCCATTTAAAATAAACTTCCGTTTTCACATGACGTTAGGTTTAGGCAACACAACCACTTAATCCCATCTACTACCTCTCCCGCCTGACCTAATAGCGGACTTTTGTGCTGTTAATACTAAGTAACATGCTCTAACCGTCAGATATTGCCGCGGGTGGATTTACATTGGAGCTAGTTGAAAGCCCGGTGCGTTGTATACAGTCGCTAAAGGGTGTCTCACCGTGTGAGAAGAGATGCGTGAACATAATTGTTGGATCCATCCGGAAATGAGATGGCACAGACAAAAACCAACTACTAAGCCTCACAAAATGGTCAAATTATTGTATATTATGGCTCTTTTGGCATTATTGATCATACATCATACAGAGCAATGGCGTAAATATTGCCAGTGCAACCGCTGCAGCTGCACAGGGGCCCATAAAGGAAAGCAATTTTTTTGCCGCTTTACTATTGTAGGCGGGCTCTCTGGCACATTGACTGTTTCACGCATTTTTGTTGAGCAGTGTTGTTAATGACTTTGCTGAGCGCAAGCCCCGTAGGATGAACTTTTAATCTGTGAACTTTAGTCCGCTGGATCTGGTTTGCAGGATAGGAGTTGCATGGTGAGCCTCTCCATGGTGGCATAGCAATTGTCTGCTTTGCAATAAGTCTGGAGTGGTTGTGAGTGTCCGTGCGTGTGTGTGCATAAGCGTGTGCTTGTGTTTGGAGTCAGGCCCAAGGAAGAAATTTGCACCAGGGCCAATCACAATTACGTTATGCTGCTGGTACAGAGGGCAAACTTATCGTACACATACAATAATTATCGTACATCTGGCAACACTGCATACAGCGATTACCACTAATAATGCCATCCCGACCCACGGCGTTGTTGCGGAAGCTTTTCGTCCACCCTCTGGTTCTCCTCACTGTTAGCTCTGTCAGTACTGTTGCCATTGTTTGCACTGTTAGCAAAGTTAGATGCTTGTTGGAATTTAGCACCTTTATACAAAGTATTGGACAAATTAAACATTTGACCTGACGGATGGCACTAGAGGAAAAGACAGAGGATCACCAGTTATTACAATTAATTCTGAGGAGAACATGGATGCCTGTAACAAATGTCATGGCAATACATCCAATAGTTGTTGGAAAAACATGGAATGACCAAAAAACAATGTGTGCTGTTTACTCAGTAGCCTACAAAAAGGAAATTAAGATGGGGATTTGCATCTGCCGAGTAGAGAATTATGGGAGCTTGTGAAAGTGTGTGTGTGCTTCATACTTCACACTTACTCTAAACTCTATAGTGGTTTCATACTTGACAACTCGACAACTTTCTCAGCACTGTTTGCCTGAGATTTTCCACTCTGCCAGCTCATCTCAAGCTGCGTTAGAAGGTCACAGTGCCTGCAGACAAACAAAGACTGTAGATCAAACAATGAAGTGATCTTTAAGTGATCTCTCTTCAAACTCCACTGCTGTTCATGAACATTAAATCATTGTAGATGGATTTGCAACCCTAAATGTAACAAACCACATTAAAGATGACCGTAGACGGAGCATTAAGGAATTTATGAATGGACTTGCATTGAAGCTCAAACTGATCTGCTTATCACTGTGTGCATTCCTGGGCATAAGACATAATCATGATACCAGTATTTCAGGGTGATAAATAAAAAAAACAAAAACAACATTTGGCAGATTTATATCAAGAAAAGTGACTTTCAAGTGCAAAGAACACATTTGTGAATTATATATTGTAATTGTAACTTTGCACAAAACATACCATAAATAATAAGTCTAAACAAAATATATGCATTAATCAGTAAATCAGGGCTGTTTTCACAACTTTATATTTTTCCATTAATCATAGTCTTCAAACTGTGATAATAAAATTCAACCAACGTTACTGTCAGTCAAGAATAGCTGTCAAACTTGTTTTTCCTGTGAGTCCCACCCATTGGCTGAAGGCAAGTGTTTAAGTGTTTGAGTTGTGCGTGTGTGTGTGTGTGTGTGTGTGTGTGTGTGTGTGTGTGTGTGTGTGTGTGTGTGTGTGTGTGTGTGAGAGAGAGTTAGAGAGAGTTTTTTTTTCATGAGAAGAGACAGACAGTGGATGAGGAGGGCGTGTAAAGGCTTAAAGTTTGAAAACACCTGAGCTGAGAGATACACCTTGTCAGCGGTTTAATTGAAATTCCACTGTCTGCAACACCTGGTTAGACTGATGCATCACCTGTCAGCAGTTTACCTTGAAGCTCTTTGACCTTTTCAGCAGTCACTTAAAGCCACAATGAGTAGGATGTGTCTCATTTGGTTTGTATACATAACATTTAAAGTTGGTCCCTCCACCCTGGCTCAACAAGTGTTAGAGTTCTCGTCAACCACAGATTCACTCTCGCTTTGTCCGCTTGGCGTTTTTTTCAGCGCTGTGTCCGCCATTTTCGTAGCTTCCTCTTACACCGATCAGCCATAACATTAAGACCACTGACAGGCGAAGTGAATAACATTGATTATCTCGTTACAATGGCACCTGGCAGTGGGTGGGATATATTAGGCAGCGAGTGAACATTTTGAACTTTGAACTTTGTGTTGGAAGCAGAAAAAATGGGCAAGCGTAAGGATGTGAGCGACTTTGACAAGGGCTAAATTGTGATGGGTAGACGACTGGGTCAGAGCATCTCCAGAACTGCAGCTCTTGTGGGGTGTTCCCGGTCTGCAGTGGTCAGGACCTACCAAAAGTGGTCCAAGGAAGGAAACCCGGTGAACCGGCGACAGGGTCAGACCCGAGGCTCATTGATGCACGCGGGGAGCGAAGGCTGGCCCGTGTTGTCAGATCCAATAGAAGAGATAGCTCAAATTGATGAAAATGTTAATGCTGGTTCTGATAGAAAGGTGTCAGAACACACAGTGCATCACAGTTTGTTGCGTATGGGGCTGCGTAGCCGCAGACCGGTCAGGGTGCCCATCCTGTCCTAATGTTATGGCTGATCGGTGTAGATGCGTGCTTTTGTAGAGGTTGATACCCAGAAATGTCCCGAACACAGCAAAATAATAAAATACAGGCAGAGGGCAGATACAGACACATCCCACACTCTTCTAGTGGGTCATAATGAGGATTGAGAGGGATTATTTTTGTATAAGTTATACATTGTTTTTTTTAAAGGACCAGCGTGTAACGTTTAAATAAGAATAATATAATATTAATAAGTACTGTATGTTTTCTTTAGTGTATAATCACCTGACAATAGGTATCGTTGTGTTTTCCTTACCTTAGAATGAGCCGTTTATATCTACATAGAGAGCGGGTCCCCTCTCAACGGAGTCTGTTATGTTTCAACAGTAGCCCAGAATGAACGAACCAAACTCTGTTAACTTTTCCTGCTTGGGCTGGAGTCGATAACGTTACTCGCTCCCGTCGCCGCATCTCTGTCTCTCTTGCTTCACCACTCACTTACGTACACACACGCTCTACACACTGGCTCTGCTCCAAATGGCTCTAGAGAGGGCCATTCGCGTTTTCTCGTCATCCACCATAGCTCTCTAACAGGCTTGGCACACGGGGAGATACTTCAGTTGGTTGCAATCTGCTAACCTCACCGCTAGATACCGCCAGATCCTACACACTGCAACCTTTAAGAAAATTCTTCTAATTCTGCCTTTAAAAAGAGAGTCAGCTATTACAAAATGTGTATGTTATATTACAAGGTGTTTCAAGATATCAAAATATGTAAGAAATAGCATGCAAATACATACAAATAGTGCATATGATTTCAAAAACATATATCAAAGTTGAAACATGTTTGAAAGAAAATATGATTTTTGATAATAACATTTTTTTATGCATTTTTATGTTGTGATTTTTATCTATTTCATTTAAATTTTTTTAATGATCAGTGCATTTATTTTAGCTTTACTTGCAAAAAAGGTGCATACTGTACTAGGGCACATTTTCTAATTCTATACTTGTGAGGACATAATGCATTACAGGTCCTAACCTAAATCTTATACCCATCACTACTACCTACCTGACCCCACCCTAACCACAACATTAAAGCTAGCACTAGCAAGAGTACGCTAGATTTAAAGAAAATGATCCAACTGAAAACCCCACACCGGCAGGCCAACACATTCTCACTCCCAACTCGTCAAATATCGCCGCTTGGTCAGTGCCCCTTGGCGTCGGAGAACGATGCATGGGGTACCCCTCTTGTGTTACTTTTGGACAGACAAGAGACGGCGTGCCATATTCTTTGACAGGAAGTAAGGTTTAGGCAACACAACCACTTAGTTAGGGTTAGGAAACTGTCGTGGTTGACGATAACTTCCCCAACTAACGACTCCCATGACTACCGACTCCCTGGACTGGCAATACTAACGACTCACGTGACTAACGACTCACGTGACGACGGTCTACTAAAAGAAATAACAGACCGTAGAACGCTGTGATTGACCAATCAGAATCGAGTATTCAACAAAGCTGTGATACATTTGCATAATACCTGCCTAGCGGCTAGTTTGGCACGCCCTCAAATAAAGCTATAGTTAGAGCGGAGCTGGAACAGAGTCCGAAAAGTTTGGTTCGGTTGACCAATCTTAACAGAGTGGGGCCAGCTGACCAATCAGAGCAGACTGGGCTTTTTCGGGAGGGTGATGAGGCAGAGGGTGAAAAGATAAGATAAGATATTCCTTTATTAGTCCCACAGTGAGGAAATTTGCAGTGTACAGCAGCAAAGGGTATAGTGCAAAAAACAAGATGCATCAGCTAACACAGTAAAAAAAGAGCTAAACAAAGTGTAACAAAATATGAACCATTTAGAAGGAGCAGTATAGTACAGTATTGACAATAAACAGACTATTAACAAAATTGCACAAGTGGAAAATGACATTGCACAGTGAGAATGAATGAATGAATGAAATTCCACCTGAAAATATCAGGTTATTGTCAGTTTTTTGGTGTGTAAGTGGCTGCAGCACAGCCGGTATGAGAAAAGCGAAACGTTTTTCGAACATTAAAGCATGTCAACATGTTCTAGTTGAAACCCAGAAACACAAGTATGCACCTGAAAATAAGCACAATAGGTCCTCTTTAACTTTTCCAAACTGTCCTTACTTTCGAAAATGTGAGTAAACTTTCTCACTTTGGATTTGTCCCCACTTTCTTAAAGTCAAAAAATTTCTTTACTTTTCCAAAAATGTTTAGGCCTAAACTTTTCCTAAAATGTCCTGAATTTTCAAAAATAACATAACTTTTTAAAGATGTCCTCAATCTGAAAGTCAGATAGAACAGCACAAACACACCCTATCTGTGCCTCCAGCTGAGTTTGGAGGGGAGTGGCACTGGGAAAGGTTTTCTGGGCTTGGCAGGTTTGGGAGAGTCAAAGAGGTGTGGTCACCAGCAGCCTCCAAAACCGATCCTCCTCTGCCTTTCTGCTTTGCAGTCTGGGAGGAACCGGGACCGAGAGGTGGACGGAGAGAGACTGCCTGCTTGCCTGCTTGCTGTAGTCTCAGAGTCGCTTTGGCTGCAGCCGAGTCGGTGTCACAATGAGTCTGTACGGGTCTCAGAAGGCCCTGAACATGGGCCGCAGGAACGGGTCCAAAGGAGACCTGAGCGGGATGCAGCAGTACCTACGGAGCGAGGTCGTGCACATGGGAGGCGGTAACGGATACGAACCCTACCTGGACGGATACAACACCTTCAGCTTCTCAAAGTCCTCTGGAGGCGGAATGATGAGCGGAGGGTCAACAGGCGGCATGGGAGGCGGCGGAACGATGACCAGGATGTCGAGCGGTGGGGGAGGCGGCGGAATGGGAGAAATGTCGAGCAGCATGATGAGACAAATGTCGAGCGGCGGTATGATGAGAGAAGTGTCGAGCGGCATGGGAGGCGGCATGATGAGCGCTATGTCAAGCGGCGTGGGGGGCGGTATGGGAGGCGGCGGAATGTCGAGCGGCATGATGAGCGGTATGGGAGGCGGCGGAATGTCGAGCGGCATGGTGAGCAGTATGGGAGGCGGCGGAATGTCGAGCGGCATGGTGAGCGGCATGGGAGGCGGCATGAGGTATGACTTTTTTGGTTAACTTTCAAACTTAAGTATTTATTGCACTTTCCAAGCAGCCAAACTGCTGCATGTTTCTGTGAACCAGATGGGGGATCTTTTGTGGCCCTCTCTCTGCAAGAGTCAGAGCATGCATGCTGGTTTTCTATTAAATATTAATCATCACAGCCTGTTTTTATCCCGGTATTCATTTCACCCCCTGCACACCCTGGGTTAGATAGATATACCAGTCCTTAAGCCAAAAAAAGCTCTTGCATTTGCAGCCCAAATTTACCAAACAAATGCATGATCATATTTGCAGGGATCATAATTAAAGTTAAAGGGGAAATGATGATTATGTTCTGCACAGTTTTCAGAAATAACCTGACATTTACATCATTTACTTTTGGAACAGTATTTTATGACTTATAGCCCTGGGTAGATATACCAGTCCTTAAGCCAAAAAAAAGCTCTTGCATTTATGCAGCTCATGCTCAAAATTTACCAAACAAATGCATGATAATATTTGCAGGGATCATAATTAAAGTTAAAGGGAAAATTATTATGTTCTGCAAAATTCTCAGAAATAACCTGACATTTACATCTTTGACTTTTGGAAGTATTTTATGACTTATGAGTCATAAATGCTCCACAAAATTATTGTCTCCAGTCTCCATACAAATTGAAGTTTGTGGTATTTGGCTTGTGTGCATTCATAGTTTGTTTGTTGAAGGAGTTACCATGCCACCTGACTTCTGTTATTACATCGATAATACACAGTCATAATGAAACACTTGACTTAAAAGCTGCTGTGTTTTGCAGATTTTTTTTTTTTTCAAATCAGCTTCTTCTCTGCAGCTTCACCTCCCTGGAGAGAATCACCCAGTTTTGATTTATGGCTCACATTGAGCTGCTAAATTTCCCTCCGCTGCAACAGTTTAACTCTCACTTGTTCCAGAAACATGTGTGTCACTTTCAGACCTTCCACACTATCATCACCCACAGGGGAAATATGTCACTGTGGTACTTTAGGAAAGGGCAGAGCGGGCATCTGGCCGACATGAACATATGTTTGACACCATGAAGGATGTTGATTAGTCTGTGGGTCCAGTTATTTCTTATTAATTTCACATCATGGAGTTTCTGATATTTATTATCAGGTATTGTAGAGTTGTGGCAGTGGAGTCTTTCAAAGAAAAAGCCACACAATTATTCTGTATCACTATTAGACCGATAAACTGACCGAGCCGATATATCAGCCGATATTAGTTTATGGCCGATACGTCATTGTCCTCAGGCCCTGACGAAGGTCTCTGTGACTTAGATAATACTTTTGTTGCAAAGGAGATACGTGTGCGGATGTTTTGATCTGTTTTTCATTGCTGTTTTTGCATCCAGCTACCTGTTTTGTGGAAGTGTGTGTTAGTTTAGGGGAAGTTTCGCTACATAATTTATAATTATCGGCACATGTCGGCTGACAAGTTACAAGAAGTTGCAGTACGGAAATGCCAAAGATATGTTTGAATTTGTTTAGAAACAGGAACCTTTTTGATGAAAGATCCTTATTAAAGTGTTTGTTTATGTCATGCTTGTTATCAGTTATTATCAACTCTCAAATATCAAAATCCAGTATGAGCTGGTGCAGAGACACAAACTTATGCCTCTCTGTTTTTAGTGTAACTACTACATATGATGATGATAATGAAGTTTTAATTATTGTGTCATGCATTAACTATTCCTAGCCCCTATAGGCATACAAGACACATAGAAATGTATATAAACCAGCTTCCAAATGCACATTTTTAAACAATACTACAGTATTCAAAACTAAAGAATACCAGTTAACATAACTTGACATTACGCTCCTTTCAAAATGTTTGATAATACATAATTCTATCACTTTTTGAGGCATGTCATGAACTGTGTCATATGTATTTTTATTCGATTTCACTATGTTAGTTGCAGAAAAACTGCCAAGAAATTTTGCAGTTACATATAAACTACATTCTAGGAAACTGTTAGGACAGAAAGTAACCCCCCTAAATGAAGTGTTTCCTCAAAGACATGTAAAGCTGCATGTGATACACAGGACATCCAAACTGTTTGGTCTCAGTCAGTGGTTTCCAACCACAAGGTAAATCTTAGAGGCCACGAGAAGAAAACAAAAACAAAGGTCTGCTGCACAAAATTCTGTTAACTTTTTCTGACTAAATTTGCCTTTTTTTTTGCGAAATACTGGCCACCAAACCACTCTTTGGTGAAACTGCTCACAACTCATTACATCACGTAGTAGAAACGTTGAGAAGCACTGGTTTCTAGTGTGATATTGTGGTGGATATGCCTTTAATATAAATAATGCAGCTGAAGATTGTTGATAGTAATGATCTTTGCTCTGCTGCCCCCTGCAGTGGCTCCACCTCCATCCACCAGAGGGCCATGATCCTGCAGGCCCAGTGCCAGGAGTACCTGAAGAAAGCCGAATACGCCCTTCAGTCTGTGAGTCATGCTTTTTGTTTTGTGTAACTCTCAACTTATTGGCTCTTTTCCTTCAGTAGTGCACGTAAAAGCTCGTCTTATTCTTCTAGTCTTTATTTCAAAAGAAAAAAGCATCATGTTGCAGCTTCACTTCTGTTGGCAAAAAGAATGACAGAAATGTGGTTGGGTAGTAAATTGAGTAAGTGGACGAGTGAGCCTTTGATGAGACAGTCAGAACAGGTAATAGGACCCAGGCTGATAATGAAAGAATTTAGTTTATCTCTCTGTTGGATCTGTTTTCAGAGTCAAACCCCCTTCAGCGATATTTCAACTGTCATTGTAGTCACTTATAGCTTTACGTTGTCAGAGTGAGTTACAGCACACACACACACACACACCTCCTCAGCTTCTTGCTCAGCAATTTCTTGTGAATTATGGTTTTTCTGCAAAGTTCACCAGAAGTGGAAAACCCATGGTTGTATGCTTGGACGATGTGGTTGTGTGATTTATTAGCTCGTATCACTGGCTCTGACTAGTTTTAGAAATGTGTCAAATACTAAAGTGAATGTCATTTCTTTTACTTCCTTTCAAAAGGAATGAAATTATCCAGCTTCATGAAGTTCAGTTTACAGTTTTCTGCAGGAATTTGTAATTTTTGCGTCATGTCAACACAAATCTGACAAACTTAGTGTGTTGTCTCTATTTCATATCCAAAAAACTTCAGGTAAAAACATCAACAAAGTTTTTGCACTACATAAAGTACTAACGACAGGTGCATAGGACCAAAAAAAACTAAAATAAAAAGGAACACACTGTCAGATACTAAAACACTTCAATTGGTAGACATTAAATAAACTGGATAAAAGTGACAAATAGTTTTTGGTTCTTTCTCAGTTTCCAAATAGAAACATTTTGCACATTTCAACGTAGACACAAACTTTTCACAGGAAAATGTATGGATGTTTATTTTGGTTTGTCTCTCTGCACAGTGGTTTTGTACACCTCCCTGAATGCTTTGTTTATGCCTTGCAGGGCGGCGCCTCCGGTGACGCGGAGCGCTACATGTCAATGGCTAAAGAGACCATTGAGCAGCTGAAGGGCTACGCGATGGACCTGAAACAAATGGGACAGCCCAATGACAACGTAGTCAGGACGTAAGGAACTTTCTTTCTTCCTTTCTTTCTTTCTTTCTTTCATCCTCTTCTGTTTTCTATTTATCTGCAACTGAAATGATTTACATACAAGTCTTATCAAATGTCCTTTCTCTCTTCCTAATCCGTAGTTTGGAGATATGTAAAGACCAGCTGAAGGGGGTCCACATGGTCATGACCGGCAGCCTGAACAGGAGGAGGAGCACCAGAGGGAGCTCTGGAGGCTGGGAGGAGCCTCCGAGGAGCTTCCAAGACGCTATGGGCTGGATTGCACAGCAAAAGGTGTGCGCACGCACACACACACACACACCTACATGCCTAACCCGGACAGTCAGTGTAAAATGGGAGAAATGAGGCGTGTGACTTAATTATTATGACATTACTATATTATTAAGACATTATTGTGAAATAAATCCCGACAGGTCTTACATCGCCTGAAGGGGTTTATTTCACAACAATGACCCGCTAGTCACAGCATTACATTATCCTGCTTATTACACGACTACTTACTTAAGAAATCAATAATTCAATACAAAAATGGTCCGCCAGGGTCCGACATCAGAACTGCGTCCATAGCAACGGTCTGTTATACATAGCAACGGTCTGCTATAAAGAAATACCAGACCGTAGAACGTCGTAATTGACCAATCAGAATTGAGTATTCAACAAAGCTGCGTAATAACAGATGATAAAACCTGTAAATGGTAAATGGACTTGCATTTATATAGCGCCTTTCTAGTCGTCCGACCACTCAAAGCGCTTTACACAACATGTCAGTATTCACCCATTCACACACCCATTCTACCTCTGAGCCACAGCCGCCCCATTAAGCCCGTAAGACAAATAGAAACATGGTGGCTACAAATCTTGGAAATATCTGGGATTAAGTTCTAAATTGAAGAAAAATGATCTTGTTCTATTATTTGCCTTTACCCACTTAGTCATTATATCCACATTACTGATGATTATTTATCAAAACATCTCATTCTGTAAATATTTTTGTAAAAGCACCAATAGTCAACCCTACAATATCATCGCAATATCGATATCGAGGTATTTGGTAACATTTTTTGTTGATTTTCTCCATATCACCCAGCCCTGATTTGCTTCATAAAACATTTATATCTTAGATTTAGTCTTTTTCTCTATTTTATTTAAATGCCTGTCAGTCATTTCAAGAGTGATAAGATGTTCCAATCCTGGCTTTTGATTTTTGATGGAGGGACGAGCATTTAGTTTACATTTATATTGCGGATTGTTCCTTTAATAAAAAAATGTTAATAATTTCAGTCTCAAATATCTTTACAATGATGTGGTTTCTTGGCGACCTGTTTTCTTAGTGATACATTAAAATATCCCCCAGAATATTTTACATTATTATTTTCAATTTGCATCAAAAAATCCAAAAAGTGCATTGATAAAATCTGCAGACAAACCGCAAGAAATGAAAACACAAATATCGCAAAAAGGACAATGTGAATATGGCAGCTCCATGCATTAAGAAAACCTATTTTTACAGCCTTTATTCTTTGAGTGCAGAATAAACAGTGTCTGACTGTGACTGACAGATCTCACTAAACCAGAACACTGTGCACACAGAGTTTAGACATGAAAGCATTCTTCTGCTATGTGTTGTCAGAAACACTGGATGGAAGTGGTAATGCTCAGAGCAATTATGTTTACCATTGAGAACAATTACTTTATGAGGAACTGAAAGAAGAACAAGAACACACAAGAGGACATTCACATGCACATGAAACAGACGTTAAAAGAAGGTTTTGTTTTGTCTTCAATTCTCAGACCAATTTTCTTCTGGTAGATTCCTCAGATGTTTTTTGGTGAAGAGGCTCATGAATTCACAAAAAGGAAAAAAAAAAAAACTTGATTCAACTTGTTTCTCTGCCACCACCTGCTGGTGATATGAAGAGCATATGAAACAAATGTTTGGAAAAAACTTTGAACTCCCAATCTGGGCTGCAAGATGGGTTTCAGAAGGCTTTGCTGTCTGCCTTAAAAAACTTAAAGTAAAAAATTGTAGCTGCACCAGTTTGTTCAGTGTGTGTTTCTGCTGTTCAAATATCATTTTTGCGTTTCAGCGTCTGATTGAAACTGCTTCCTGGGGAGACGATCCTGCGGCCATCGAGCAGCAGATCATCAACCACTCGAACTTTCACAGCTCCATCCAGAGGAGCGTCGAGGTGGAGCGAGCCAGAGATGAGCTGGTGGGTTCAGTTATCTTTACTGCTGGGATGAAACAAATCTACTATTGTCGCAACAGAAGTCCCAGTAATATAATTTGTGATGAGAGAGCACATAATGTACTTCCCCAAAGGCTCTAAATTCTATTAATTTATTGATAAAAGAAATGTTTACATTCATTATTATTTATTTATTTATTTATTATTATTATTTATTTATTTATTTATTATTTCATTATCATGTTAAACTGTTCAATTTCAGATTAAAGAAAAAATAATTGAAGCAGCAGAGGTCAAGATATCCTTAATTTTATACCCTAGTATGAGTAAAGCTCCAAAGTTGCTGGAACATACATTTCCAATGTTGCAACTCAGTAGCATCTTTTTATGAGACCCCCCCTGGCTGGTAAATGCCCACATCTTTCCACCGGCTAGTTTAAGATTCTTAAGAGTGTCTTTCACTAACTGAGGCTTATTCTCTTCCCACAGATGAAGAAAGGAGACAAGGGAAATCTTCACGCTCTGGATCAGGAGTGGGACAGTCTGCAGGTGAAAGAAAAAACATTATACTAGCCTAACTATGTTCATATGTGTATGTGTATATATGTATAAATGTTCATATGTGTATGTGTATATATATATATATACTGTATATATATGTGTGTGTATATATATTCATATATGTATATATAGGCATGTGTATATGTATATACACCGATCAGCCTTAACATTATGACAGCATGAGCACCCTGACCAGTCTGCGGCTACGCAGCCCCCTATGCAACAAATTGCGATGCACTGTGTGTTCTGACACCTTTCCATCAAAACCAGCATTAACTTTTTCAGTAATTTGAGCTACAGTAGCTCTTCTATTGGATCGGACAACATGGGCCAGCCTTCTTTCCCCACGTGCATCAATGAGCCTCGGGTCCGACCCTGTCGCCGGTTCACCGGTTTTCCTTCCTTGGACCACTTTTGGTAGGTCCTGACCACTGCAGACCGGGAACATCCCACAAGAGCTGCAGTTTTGGAGATGCTCCGACCCAGTCGTCTAGCCATCACAATTTGGCCTTTGTCAAAGTCGCTCAAATCCTTACACTTGCCCATTTTTTCTGCCTCCAACACAAAGTTCAAAATGTTAAAAAATGTTCACTTTCTGCCTAATATATCCCACCCACTGCCAGATGCCATTGAAACAAGATAATCAATGTTATTCACTTCCCCTGTCAGTGGTCTTAATGTTATGGCTGATCGGTGTATATGTGTATATACATAGATACATACATACATACAGTATGTATGGGTTGGGAACTTAACTTTTTCTTTCTTTTCCGAGAAGTGACTACTAAAGCGGATCATAATTCAACAAATAAAGACAAAAAGAAAAAAAATTATTGGATTTAAACTTACTCTTGTCTCCCTTCCTAGCAAATGTCATTTGGTCGGACCGAGCAGCTGCAGAATCTCAAGCGGATCATTCAGGATATGTCCAAAGAGATCATGTGGGTGAACGACAGGGAGGAGGAGGAGCTGATGTTTGACTGGGGAGACAAGAACATCGACCTGTACATCCCACGGAAACAGGAGAGCTACTCGGTAATTACACGATTAAAAGATCAAAAGTTCAAAGGGAACAAGGAGAGAATTGGGTTCACTTTGGTTCACAGTAATCCATGTTGAAGTTACATTTTTAAGAGCTTCTTTCTAGTCGATTAACATTCTTGGCAATCCTGTAAGTCTAAATTACTCTAATGCCTCTTTATGAAGTTAATCTGCGTCTCATAAGGGAGCAATCATGTGTGATACATTGGATTTGGCAGCTGCAGTCAGTCATCCATTTAGAGCGAAGCCACAGAGTGTTCCTCCAGCTGCATCCTGATGTTTTCTGGGTCCCCTGTGATTTCTAAACCTCTTCTTATGTAACAGAAACTGATGAGTGCCCTGGAGGACAAAGAGAAGGACCTGAATAAACTGAAAGCCAGAGTGGACGGCCTCCTGAAGAACAACCACCCAGCTTCAGATAAGATCGAGGTGTGGACCGCTCCATTCATCAGCAGACCAATACACAGTGTTTACATGTATTTATAAGTGGGAGCCTTATCTTTAATTTTTCTATTTGTTTGTGTTTTTCAGGCTTACAGAGACACTCTGCAGACTCAGTGGAGTTGGCTCCTTCAAATCACCAAGTGCATTGATGTTCATCTGAAGGAGAATGCAGCTTACAGCCAGGTAACATGACAGAACATAAAACTTAAAGCCACTCTAATAAATATTTTATATCAACAATTGATGAAATGACTATGTGTAATGTGAAGCACGTTACTTGTAGTGACAAACCCAGAGAGAATTATCAAGTGACCCTCAGCTCTACAGACCTTTTTAGCATCTTTCAGCTCTCTGGTTTGAATTTAAAGCCCGCAACTTTACTGTTTGGGTTCACTCTGATCACCGGCGGTTTTCGGCAAACAAGCTCTGATAAACTCACTGTACACATCCTTCCCAGCAGCAAACAGCAGAGAGACACAGTTAGCAACGAGCTGGTGAACATAGTGGAGCAATTTAGCAGCTAAAGAGCCAGATATTTCCCTCAGGAGTTGGTGGAGACCAAAACAGAGCTTAAAGGAGAGTCAAAAACAGCTTCAGCTAGTGATTAAATGTCACCTATCACATAGTCTGACTCACCAGATGTAGACTGTGGGTATAAGCCGCCGCATATCTCACGTGGCATTCACCTCCCCTTCCGCTATCTGCGCTCTCTATTTTGCAAGTGCACCGCCGCTGCATCCTGTACTTAGCGCCACCCAAGACAATTGTGATTGGTTTATAGAAATACAGAGCCAAAATACATAAAGCCAGAGCGTTTCTTCCCCGATACCAGAATGATAATGTGTGGAGCCAGACCTTTCTTTAGCACTGACACAACACTGTGGAGATAGGTCTTGCTTTGCGAGACTACATATTACATAACCGCAACTTCTTTGGCTTCTGACCTTGTTTCATGTCATACCTCTCTCTCCCCATGTTTCCTGACTCCTCTCTCTGCACTTTCAACTATCGAATAAAGGCAAAAAATGTGACCAAAAAAAAAAAATTATAATTAAAAAAAAAAAATCCAACTAATTTCAACCAGGTTTTTGACTGGCAGAACTGCTTGCACCCCTATGCTAATGTGCGGGAGTTTTTCCTCTCCCCATGTAAGTGTGGCTGATCAAGCCTTCTACTTTTCCCAACTTGAAAACACTCAGTAAATGCCACATGTGTAGGATTCTTAATTTTTTTTCGTTGTATCAAAAAAGACACTTTGGCAGACAACAATGGATGCTGCTTCCCTCCCAAAGATCCAGTCCTACTGTAACTCTCAAATTGAAATTCTACACATTGCGTGTGCATTTATTGATGCAAAGGGGACATATGATGCAATTAATCGGTCACTGTGATATGCTAAGCTGAATCCTGACACCTCTTATCTCTTGTGATCAATTAAAGGGGAACACCACCTAAATTAAGAATTCCAATATGTTATTTTCATGGCCTAGGAAAGTTCACTCATTTTTTGTGAACATGAGCTACTCTCTCTCTCAAAGGCAGAAACCAGAGAAGTAAGTCTCAAACTTGTGATGTCATAGGGTATGAAGTCTGGAGCTGCTCCATAGACAATGAATGGGAGACTGATTTTATGGGCCAAATGAATGTTTGTTTCTCTTTTTTATACCTTATTGAGCTTTATTCTATTGCAGAAAATGTTCCCATATACTCAGAACATTCCCCTGGGTGCTCTCAGTGTCACCTAACATCTCTCCTAATTCATTGTCTATGGAGCAGATCCACACTTTATACCCGATGACATCACAAATTTGAGTTTTAGCACTCTAGTTTTTGGATTTGGGAGAGAGTTGTTCATGTTTACTAATATTTTTGGACTGTTTTAGACCGTAGGAATAACATGTATGAATTTTGAAAATGGGCATAGTTCCCCTTTAAGTTACCATGTAGTGGCCTCACTGTAAGATCTTTCATGTGTGATATAGTCCCTCTGCTTTTATTCCCCTGTTAACAAACTAATGTCAAAATAATACTGTGAGAAACCCCATAATGTTTTCCTAATCGTCTCTTTTATACATCTCAGTTCTTCAAAGAGGCCAATGAGACGTACAGCGGCCTGCAGAAGGAACATGAGACAGTCCGGATGAAATTTGCCTGTGACAAGAACACCTCACTGGAGAACCTGATGGAGTTCCTCAGGGGACTGGAGGTACAGCTTCTCATTTTTTTTTAAATTTCTCCTTAAATGTCAGAATATCTGAATCTATAGATGGTCAAAACTCAGCTTTATATTTTGGTCTTTTCATTGCGGTATTGCTGTTCCTTTTTCATTTTGTGTTAAATTGGATTTAAAAAAAAATAATATCACTTTTTTCTGTTTGAACAAGCTACAGAACAGCTACAGTTTGTAATTATTATTATTGACCTGCATTAATATTATTATATTATTATCTCCAGAGGGAGAAGGAGAAGATAATGGAAAACAAGAGGCAGGTTCAACATCTGGTCAACAAGTCCAGGAGCATTGTGAGACTGAAACCCAGAAACCCTGAAGAGAAGAGCAGCACCCCCGTCATCGTCAAAGCTCTGTGTGACTACAAACAAGACCAGGTCAGTTTTCTAATGATCACGTCACATATGCACACCGTTGGTAATAAATTCATATTGGTATGCCCGGTCTGTGCGACCGAGAACATGAATCAACCCCATCTTCCCCATTTCTTAAAGCAGCCACAGAGGCGGAGCACTGAATATGAAATGTTTTAGTTTATTCACAGATTTGGATTAACATGCTGGGAGCCTAGTCAGACTTCAGGCTGAGCCAAAGCCAACAAAACAAACTAAATCTAACCTCAGAAGCAACCAGTCTGACAAAATACAGGAAACCAAAATACAATAACTTATCTCCCTAACTCAGCAGACAGTAGAAAACAAGATTAGCCAGAATAGGCAGCCCACCCCTACTACCTCCAGTAAACCCAAAACCATCAGTATGCCTAAAGCTACAGTCGATCTGTGTGTGGGTTCAATTGTCTTGTTGGGAGATGAGGAAAATGCACCTTTCCACCAGGACAGTATGACTATGGCCAAAATGATAATCATAATTATTTTTAGCAATATTGAGATCATGATTATTCATTGATTTTAATGACAAAATATTTTTATTGCACTTTAACATTTAAATCAACAGAGCACTGCTTTCACTTCCATGTTGTGCGACATTCCAGCCAATGTACAACTCTTTGCATCAAAATGAGACTTAAAATAAGGTTCTTCACCTGATTTCAGTGCATTTTGGTTTGGCAAAATGAGTAATAAACAGTGTATTACTCTTCTAATCTGGACTGCTGCCGCAACATTCAAGAACGTTTTTCACAGGCTGCCGCTGTAGGGTGTGCGTGCAGCTCCCCACATGTGAAGCCAAAACATCTGGATCGCCCCCTGGTGGCTGGCTGTTGGTTCAGGAAGCGTTTGATTTGAGAACAGCACGCATTTTAAACATCAGTATCGCAGGCGATTCATTTAAAGTGGCAGTAGGCAGTATCTTTTTGGCATCTGCCGATCACTGGTCTGCTGGTCCTGGTACACACCTTTGTATAAACACAGACATCGTGCACACATGCACATTCACTGAAAGGCACAACAATAGTACTAGTAATAATAAGTACGACCACGGTTCTAACAATATTCATCTGGACCACTGTTTCCCAAACTTTTGCTCTGGGGACCCACTTTTTAAAAATGCCAAGCAATCTCAACTCAATTCACATTAGGCCTCATCTATAAATCGTGAGAACAGCGAATTTGTGCGTAAATGAACGTTCCTGAACATTTTCACTGCCATTTCCGCATCGCCTTATATCATCTTTGACAGGTAAACCAGCCATTTTGAAGAGATATACGTACGTTTGATAAATCACAACTTTGTTTTATGCATGTGGTATTGAAAACATATACACATGCTAAATACTTTCTAAATGAAACCAAATAAATGCATTTAGGCAGAGTTAACAGGCCTGTGTTTTTTTTCTCATCAGTACAACAAACAGAATGTACGCTAGCCTTTCATATTAGGTTCAGTGTTATAAGTAGGCTACAATAATCAGAACAATACGAATATTCAGGCTCCCTCATTTGGCTCAAAGGTGTATTGCAGGCATAAATGTTAAAAGACTATGGAAGAAATTCTGCTAGTTCATTTGGCGACCCTAATAAAATCTCCTGTGACCCACCTGTGGGTGCCGACCCAGTCTGTGGGAATGACTGTTCTAGAGCGTAGACTGTTCAACCTTATTTTCTTAGAAATAAGCCTTTTGGATCAAGAGCCTTCCAATGTGTTTACATTTTTCAGAGGAATTCTATTTTTAAATCTTTAGAACTTTTTAAGAGTTGTCTCGTTGAGACAGATTTGATTTTGTTTGTTTATTTATTTATTTATTGACAAAATGTATTTTTCTTTGACTCCACAGAAGGTGATCTGTAAGGAGAATGAGGCGATCCTAAAGGACAACAGTCAACGCAGTAAGTGGGACGTTACCGGCCCGGGAGGACTGGATATGTTGGTGCCCTCCGTGTGCCTGATCGTACCACCTCCCAACCCACTCGGCATCAGTCTGGCCAAAAAGTAAGACGCAAAAAAATGTGTTTTGTCTGTGAAGAAGAAGATACGAAAAACCTTGTTGTTGTGGGGTTAGGGTTAAAATGTTGTCTCTGTGTTATCCAAAGGAACGAGCAGTACTATGAGGCCATCCTGTCAATCTGGAGTCAGCTGTACATCAATGTTAAGAGTCTCATCGCCTGGCAGTACTGCCTCATTGATATCAGGAAAATCAACTCCCTCACCGTGACCATGGTGAGTGATCTCTGTTATCTTCCAACTATCCAACAGAATGGAAAGTTTCCAAACAGATACATAAAGTATTATCATTAGTTTTTAAAATGAAGTGCATTTACTTACCTTTTAGTTTCCATCAAACGTAATGTTTGTGTGTCTGTGTTCAGCTGTCCCGCATGCGTCCCGAGGACTACCGCCAACTCATCAAGAACCTGGAGACTCGCTACGAGGAGTTCAAAATGACCAGCCACGGCTCCCAGATGTTTGCTGACGAGGACAAGAGGATGATTGAGAACCAGTTCACCGGAGCCCAGACCCACTATGACCAGATGGTGGTGCAGCTGCCTACTTACAGTCAGTATTACAAAAAATGCACACCTCACACTCCTCCTGCATTAAAACAAATAATTGCATTTACATTTTGATTTATAGGTGTAATAATTAGGGCTGTCAAAGTTAACGTGATAATAAATACTTAACACAAATTAGTTTTAACGCCACTAATTTCTTTAACACATTAACGCAACTTGTGATTTTTAGGTGGTAGTGGGCTCAGTTTTAAAGCTAGAGTGAAGATGAAACTAGAAAACCTAGGGAATCCATTGGTACCTATGTACCATGTCATGTCGAGAAGGAGGTTAAATAACGCTCCAAACTTACACTACATTTTGGCGAGGAAAAACTGTCATGGCCATTTTCAAAGGGGTCCCTTGACTTCTATCCTCAAGATATGTGAATGAAAATGGGTTCTATGGGTACCCACGAGTCTCCCCTTTACAGACATGCCCACTTTATGATAATCACATGCAGTTTGGGGCAAGTCATAGTCAAGTCAGCACACTGACACACTGACAGCTGTTGTTGCCTGTTGGGCTTGAGTTTGCCATGTTATGATTTGAGCATATTTTTTATGCTAAATGCAGTACCTGTGA
>CAKALU010046233.1:0-19812 GCA_916700995.1 Hozukius guyotensis
CCCCCCCGTCAAAGCTGATTGCCCGTCCGCCCCTAACACTCTGGCGCCGACCCTGCTTACAAACATAACTTTTCACCCCACAGGTATTTCATATGGAACAACAAAGACATTTGGTAAAAAAATAGGACTATCTTCTATCACACATGGTTTAATAATGGAATACTGACAGTTGGCCAATTACTTAATAAAAATGGTTATTTATTATCTTATAAAGAATTTCTTGATTAATTCAAAATGCCTGTAAAACTAAAAGGAGCATACTGTTGTTTTTGATGCTATACCAGAATGTGTCTTTATACTTTCTCTGAAACCCTGGTACTGTTGATCAACCTTTTAATTCAGAAAACTGTGTAGAAATATTCATATTGGAGGTACTAATATACTGAAAGAAAGGACTCAGTAATGTTTCTTTCCCTTCACGTAGATGTGTTTGGTCTTCCTTATTTGAGGATATACAGTGGAAGAACGCTTGGAAAATTTGTGATAAACGCTGTATCAATAACAAACTTAAGGAAGTGATTTTTCAGGATATCATATAGAATTTACCTGGTAAAACTTGCGTTAGAAAGAGTCAAGCTGGATATGATAAGTGTGATTTGTGTGGACTTGAAAAAGAGAGTATTTCCCTACTATATTCACTGAATATATACAAGAATGTTCTACATTGATGTAGCCAACTTTCTACAAAGGAAACTTAAGATGAAATAAATATGTTTGATGTAATGTTGTATTATGATGATGATGTGTTTATCTCCCTTTCATTTGCTGCATAGAAAAAGGTGAAATAAAGGAAAAGCTTGATCATGTGGAAATATTGACTTATAGTGATGTTGACTATAATGTGAAAAATCTAGAGGATGTTTACTCATTCATATTTGAGAGATGTCATATCATTTCTTATATAAAGTAGAATACAAGGTTCAATGCTATACAGTTAAAGCTGGATTAATTGATTGAATATGTTAGCAAACAGCTCTCTATTAAGACATCCAACAGACCAATCCAATCAATATCCACCCGATGGATTTAATATTATATATTCACTCTCATTTAAACTCTGTTTTGGTCTGAGGGAAAAACTTCAACAACTACTCACAAACTTTGTCAGCCGTTTGGTGCTGGGCAGGTAGAGTACAGTATTAGAGTGTTTTCGCTGAAAACAGCTGGTAGCTGAGGCTGGAAATGAAGATGATAAGATCGGAATTTTGGGCCAGAAAACCAAAAACAAACAGCTGGAAGACGCTAAAATACTCCATAGAACTGAGGAGTACTGCAGAGTTGTGTTACGTTTCTCTGTGTTTGTTGAGCAATATCCTTCACAATACACATAGTTATTTGATACATTGTTAAAGCTGCAATAATAATATTTTATATGAAGTTTTAATTACATGCAAGAAAGAAAATGTCAACACACAAAACTGTTGCGCAATTGTTCCTTTATAAGAGAAGAAGTTCACATGTTTAGTAAGGCACGTTAAGTCACCATGCTGATGTAATCTCAGCTAATACAGCTGAATCTGATGACAACTGTCACTTCAGGTAAGGTTTGTTTTATGACTCTAATATGATGAGTCTACATTAAATGTCATTTTTTTTTCTCCCCAGTTTCTTTAAACGAAACATTACCACCAGAGCTGACAAGTAGCCCTTAATATCTAATGTTTCAAACATTTTTACAAAATGTAAATCCTTCACTCTCGCCAGACACAGCAGAAAATGTAAGCAAAAATGCAACACTCATACTTAAAGCAAATAAAGTGGCGTTTAGTATTATTACTTAGTGCAACTTCACCTCAAACTGTTGTCAGTCTCGTTCAAAAATAATAAACATGCAAAATTTAACAAGTTAAATAAAATTCACCAAAGAACAGCATTTAGCAAAACAACAACACAAACACTCTTTGGGGGTAGATAACACCTGTGCAAATTCCTTAAGGTTAGTGAAGCCTTTCTGCCACCCTAAAAACAGAAAATAGTTTATACTGTTAATTCTAAGATACCACACTGAACCCAACATCAATAGTAAAGCATGCAGTAAGACAATGACAGTCAGGGGCTAATATACATTAAAAAAAATAACTATAGTTTTATACTAATGTGAATTAGCCTTCAAATGTTAATATGCAGTCAATTCAAATAATAATGTAGATTGTCTCATTTGCTAGAGTATCAAAAAGATTTGATAAAGTCACAGAGTTCACATTATAAAATTAAACTCACATGTCTTCTTTTCCCCCATTGCACCTCATTTCATGAAGCCTTAGGTGCCCAAGATCTCTCTGTTATGACAGTATACAAACATAAGTCAATGCAAACAACACAGTTATTAATTAGAGAGGATGCCACCAGAAATGTGAATATCAACATCCAACTTACTGCCTCCATTAGGACTATGGGGTGCTCTGGCAAGAACTCCGGCTTCTTCCTGGCCTGAGGACAACTTGCCAGACCAATTAAAAAATCTCTTGAGTAAGATATTTTGCCTATGAAAATATAAAAATCAACATTACAAGAGTTCAAATCAGGCAAATCAAAAGAAAGGCATCTTGGTGTAAGCTACAGTCACCTTAAACTGAGTATTTTATAAGCATGGCAAATTATAAAAACAGGATTAAAGACTATTTGACCACTGAATGTATGTCTTGTTACTGAACACTGCCAATTCATTGTTTGATGTAAATTGTTGTTTATTTTAGGTCTGTTGCTTGTTTCTTTTATGTGAAATTTCTTATGTTGTTTTTATGTTTTTAACTTTTTATGCTGCCATCTTGGCCAGGTCTCCCTCGAATAAGAGATTTTTAATCTTAATGGGAACATTCCTGGAAAAATAAAGATTAAATTAAATAAATCAAATAAAAAGTAGTTGTAATTCTGTCAGTGCATGGGCCGTTTGTCAAATCATTACTGGAAATAACAATTTGGGGAAAAATAACCTCTCTGCTTAAGGTAAACACATACGCATTATAATGAAAGAATCCAGCTTCCAGATGAGCAGAAATGCATATAGTCATTAAAAAACACATTGTGTCTTACCTTCTTTCTGTTTGTGGAGGTTGACAATCTTGTAGAACTGCTCTATGCCGATAGTTGTCTATCAAGCACAACATTAGAAGAACATTAGAATAGTTTTAGATAACTTAATTTTGTCTAAATCAATTGCTTAACAGACAAATGGTTTATATAAAGTTATTTTAATGAGAAAAATGTGAAGCATGAATCAGTGAGACTAAAATATTGAAGAGCTGAAATGATTAGTCGATCGAAAGAAAATTAATCTGCAACAATTTTGATAATCCATGAAATAGTTTGAGTCATTTACCAATCAAACATACCAAACATTGTGTGGTTTCAAGGTCCCAAATGTGAAGATTTACTGCTTTTATTTCATTTTTACATTTTACAGATGATTAATCGTAACCCTGCTCAACCCTGAAATATTGTCTTCATTGGGATTTCTTACCTCGTGATCCCCTTCCTCCATCATTGCCTGGGCACATGTGGCAGCATTTATTTTGGGATCTAAATGAAGTGATACAATTCTCATATGATATGATCACAATACATTTCAAACCAACACCTTTGATATTCCTACAAGTTGAGCCAACTGGTGCAGACTTGCTTACCAATGTCAACATGGATGCAGCGGCGCAGGGGTCTGGCAGGCTCCAGATGTTTTTGGAGGATTCTTCTCCTGGATACCTCCATTCTGGTGTCAGTGAGGTTCAGACATGTTTTAAATCTGCTACACACTACAAAGCTTTCTCATCACATTTATAGAGTAGTGCTGCATTACTACAAGCAGACCTTAATGTTTCAATATATTCCAAATCAGTGCTTTTTATAAGTGGGTTTGCAGACCATTAGGGGTCCTGTAGTGGGTCACAGCCAACAGCTGCATGTCAGGAATAGTGTTACAACTCTTTTACTCAAAAGAGTCTGAGAAATGAATAGGGGTTACTATTTAGATGTCAACTAATCTTTCCCAATTCATAGCAGAGAGGTATGCAAACACATTAATTAGCTAGATCATAAGTATCTTTACATAATTTGACAGTATCTCAGCAAATTTATTTAGAAATAGGCCAATAAAAACTATAGGAAACAAGCATTATGTGCAATATATTCCAAATCAGTGCACTTTCATAGACTAAGCTACTGGAGTTACCCTGCACTATATATCACTTTTAACAGTCTCTTCTGCACTAAATTCACTTTTTTTAATAGTCGTGTATCACAGCCGTTACCCTGCACTATATTCAGTTTTAACAGTTTTCTTCATCTCCTTGTATTTTTATATCTGGTATATTTTTTTGTACTTTGTACTTTGCACTACTAACTTTTTTACTGCCTTTTTACTAACATGTTTTGCACTATGGAACTGTGATGCTGGAATCTTGAATTTCCCTCAGGATCAATATAATTACTATCTATCTATCTATCTATTTATAAGTTGTTTCAGCAATTTTGGGGTTGATACCATTTGTTACACAGATTTGGTGCTAAATTTAACCATTTTTTACCACTTAAGAATTGATCAAAAATTATCAAATCCCTCCAAAATACCACATTAAGACACCAAGACTTTGAGGAACACCATAGAAAAAGACATGCTGTGATTTGGTATCAAAACTTTAGACATTTTGAGATTGCTGCAAGAATTATTTTTTTTTTATACTAACTTTTTTACTGCCTTTTTACTAACATGTTTTGCACTATGGAACTGTGATGCTGGAAACTTGAATTTCCCTAGGGATCAATACAGTTACTATCCATCTATCTATCTATCTATCTATGTAGCACTGAACTGGGATGTCCCAGGTTCAGTGTAGCACAACAGCTAACGTGAGCAACTCAAAAAATGGATAATTAGCTTAAGTAGGTTAACTGTACAGTAAGCTAACTTATCATAATTTAATATCTGTGAACACCAAGTCGTCGAAAACTCTCTCTAAAACTCTTTCTATCTTAATTTGTGAATGAAAGAAGCAACTTTTTGGACAACAGGTGGAAAATCCCTGCTGCCCATCACAGTGGTTCATGGCAGACATCTGTGTGAACCATGTCAACCATGATAACAGCAGACCGGCTACCATGACAAATGCAACTTGACAATGCTGTAAAAGTTTGTACTCAGCAAAACTGTGATTCTACCTAGCAACACTGGCCTAATGACTCATAAGTAAAGTACTCTAACGTAGTCATTTTACTTTATAGTGACATTTTATGTTAAATGTATTCACCTGTAGTTCTATAAAGTTCCCTCGGCGTGTTTTCTCATGGATGTATCAGCTCTCACCTCTCGGTGTCATGGTAGCATGGTTGTCAAGGCAAAACTATAACTTCCGGGAACAGGCCTTCAAAATAAAATCATTATTTATTAGTATGTCAAAACCTCCTAGACTCGTCCGGAATCGCATACCATGTACTGCATACTCAATATGTGTCGTTCAACATTTTACAAAGATATATTACGCATAGCAAAGTGAAATCTTATACTTACAGTTAAATTGAAGCGTTATTGATTGTTAGAGAGCTGTCCATCAACGTCCGTTATTGTCACTGCCGCGTTGCATTGTGGGATCCGTAGGTTTGTTTTTGTTTTTTTGTTTTTTATTGAAGAATTAATTTACAAACATTAAGGCATTGTAATCTAAACTCAATACTTCTAACATACAAGGCACAATTGGATAGGAAAGATAACTTAAATTATTAAAAAATAATATAATAACAAAAATAAAAGAGGGTAGAAAATAATTAAAGGAACAAAAAAGAAATGCATAAATAAATAAATAAATAAATAATAAGACTGCACTCTTCCATAGTAGCTCTAGGGGTCATCATCATATATGTTCAGTTCTTCATAAGCTCTGAGGAGAGACTTTGCATGTTGTCCATTCATTAGTCTTAAAGGGACTATTTGTAACTTTTTAAGCGTATAAATGTAGCGGGTCGGCACACATGCGCGTTCGCATATGCGCGCTCGCGTGTGGCCGGAGCCTCGTCTCCGCTGCCTGCTCTCCTTCACTCAGACAGCGCGCGCGTCCTCGCTGTCTCTCTCCACCTCTAGACGTGAACGCGCGCTCACTACACACTGCAGAGAGTTAGTTTAGCTCTGAGAATATCTAGTGAATGTAGAGTGGACGTTTGTGCAGAAATAAATGCTGCAGCTCCTCCAGACCAAGAGGTTTTCCGTGTCTTGTGAAGTGATGGGGCTCCTCAACGAGTTACGTTATGGTCTCGTTACCGACCGGGTGCCGGTGTCTTCGGCTGTCGGCTGCCGGCTGCGGTCGGGAGGCGAAGCCTGCGCTGAGCAGGAAAAGCCAACACTAGGATCAGCATTGATTCATGGAGAGACCTTCGTCTGGTCTGCTAACATTACTGCCAAGCAGCTGAAATATAGAGTGATATTGTGGTTTTAGCTGACGTGTCTCCTCACTGTTTTGAGCGATGCTCGTTCATGTCTATTTAGAGCGAGCAAGCGCGAGCCCGACGCTGACTTTCGTTGACTTCACAGCCACAGATGTCGCTGTTAACAAGCATTTCTGAAAGTTACAAATAGTCCCTTTAAAGCACTGAGATGATTGTCCACAAGGTCCCTTTTGAACGTGGGATCCATAGTGTCCAGCGTTGCATACTGTAATATTTCACTAAAAATAGTATGCAATTCGCATTAGTATTGGTTTCATACTAAGGTTTACCAGACATACTAAAAAATCTCACATACTGTTTAGCGTACTAAATAGTATGTTAGTATGGAATTTCGGACGCAACCCTAATGTCAGTAAAGGAATAAATTATAAATCTTATGTAGGGAATAAATAATAAGTCAAATGAGCACACAGGGCACTTGGGGCTTTTATTTGATATTGCAAATTGTAAATATTAAGGCAGTCTTGGAAAGGACATAAATCAAACTTTTTTTTTAACACGTCATTGTGTCAGAAATTCTGCAAAGTTCCAAAGTTTGTGAATAGGAAATTAATCAAAATTTGCCAAAATATTCACCAACAACAGTAGTTTATTACAAAGTATTTATGTTTATATATAGCTTTTGAATAGGATGCTGAGATCTTTGCTGGAATGCATTTTGCACATGATCCTTTTTGAGTCCAAGCATTAAGATCTTTCAGAGAATGTTGAAATGAAACTCAAATAGTGCATTAGTAACTGATATACTGGAGAATTTTGAGCATCTAAATCTACTTTCTTTTTGAGTGACAGTACCTTTTTTTCATTGTTGTACACCAAAGATGAGGCATAATCATGTATGTATGTTCAGTCCATCTAACTGAAAGCCCAAGAAAATGTAAATCACATTTTGTGTTTCATTTTTTATCAGAGAGAAGGGGCGAGATCAATATTTGAAATACACATTAGAGATTCTCACCGTGGTCCCTCATCCTAGTGATGATTTCATTTTACAAGTCTTGCTCTTGGACTGATGGGTTTTTATAAAAGGCAAACATTGTATATCACAACTTAATACTCTATAATGAATACAGAAAACCACTTAAGGGTAACCATTAAAACTAACCTAAACAGTTATCAATAAATGATTCCTTTTAATTGGTGATTATCCTGCACTTTATATACACAAGGTTTACATGGCAAGCAACATTTGTTTACACTGTAAGTGAAAGATCTGTGAAAAAAAACAGACAATTCAAAAGGTATGCATTTTTTAATAAAAAATAACACTTTTGACACCAACCACATAATAGATAAATCAAAGCAATTTACATATTTTTTTTCCACACTGTGTTGCAAGTTAAATTTAACAAAATCATTCAGAACCAAAAATCCAGTATGTCACTTAAAGATGAGCATAGCATACAAAACCCATATTATATAGTCAGGCTATTCAACAGGCTATATTACCTAATCATAATTTTAAAAAAAAAGGAGTTATATTTACTGTATTCACAATCATATAAAGCCATGCCATAAAAAATCCAAAGTCAAAATCAAGAACTTATCAAAAAAAGCCATTGTTTCCCTTGTATGAACTTTTTTCAGCAACATTGTGTATATTTCCAAACTAAACTGCTAGGGCAGGTTATGTGCCATGAAAAGCAAGGTCACTTTCAAACAAGTAATAACTGTATCTTTCTTGGACCTATTGGTCTCCCACTCAGTTCCTCAATTGCTGTTAACGCCTCCTGACGGGACTCAAACAGTGCAGTCGCGGTGCCTTTAGCTTTTCCAATCTGGTCATACTGCACTGAGACAGATCCAGGGATAATGCGAAATCCATAGCAAAAGTCATAGATTTCTTCACACCTGATTTGGAACGGTAAGTTAAGTAACTTAACACAAGTGGGGCTGTCAAAATTCTGACCTGAGGGACCAAAGCCACCACGACCGCCATTGCCTTGGTCTTGTGGAGCGTAAGGGCCTACTGCACAGGGCTCATAATCACTGCCTTCATAGGTGTGAGCCTGTGAATTAGTCATTGGCATATTACCATCATGAGGATTCCTAAAGTCAGGGTACTCTGTGTCACCAGGGCAGTAGGATGCCTCGCTTCTCCTGCCTGAGTATCGCTCCTCTCCTGGCAGCGGCTCTTGCACAATTGGCTCTTGCACCAGTGGTGGCTCAACACCCAACTGCCGCATCTGAGGACGTGAAATGCATTTCAGTATGACTTCTGACCCAAGAAACCTTTGTCCATTGAGAGAGAGTGCACTCATAGCCTCTGCCTCAGACCGGAAGAGAACCAAAGCCTTCCCAACTCCAGCACCTTCATGGTCACGCAGCACAAACACCTTGTCCTCTGTGATATCAAACCCAAGGAAGAAGTCCATGATCTCAACTTTACGTACATCAAATGGCAAGCTCCGCACAAACAGACACATTTTCTCTGAGTCATAAGGATCCTTGGGGTAAGATGGAGGCCTCTCCTGAGACATTTCAGAGTTTCCAGGAGGTCCGTCATCCACGCTCTGAGATTCCAGAAGGGTGATCATTTTCTCTCTCGAGATCGGCCGGGTATAAATCAATCGGTTCAAAAACTCCCTTTTATCAGGAGTTAAGGCCTCACAATAGTCACGCAGACTCCTGAACAGCACAAATGCAGATCTAGTTCTTCTCCCATCATTGCCAATTAAGTACAGGATCTGGTCATCCTCAAGCTTTGCATTACGGAATAGTCTTTTTATGTCTTCTTTGTCCACTGTATAGGACAGATTTTCCATCAAAACGCAGTACTCTTCATCAGAAGGAGCAACAGGCCTCTGAACCAAAGGTGATTGTGACCTCACGTGACGCTGATTCCTCTGATGGCGAATAGGTGATCTCTCCCTTCCAAAGTTGTCATCCATGTTGACAGCCATTGACACTTTACCAGTAACCCGACGCCAATCGTCCGCTGTTGTTGTGGAAATCTCCACGTACCTTGACCCAATGTATTCCCTATCCCTCTTCAGGGCTTCGCTTGCATCCTCTCTTGTTGCAAATTTGACGAGACCTTTCCCATTTTTTGTACCATTTGCATTTTTCATTAAGAACATTTCATCAATAAGTAAACCGCTGAAAAAGTCACGGAGTTCCTCTTCAGTCACCGAGAAAGGCATTCCTTTTAGAAACACATGCACAAAGTCATCATCAGTGTTTGAAGCCCTCTGGTGCTGGGGGGGAGGGGTATAATCCGATCTGCTAGCTGATCTCCTGCCTCCCTCAGGGTCCACAGATCTTCTGGCACGTCTTGCATTCTCCTCAAGTCGTCGCTTTTGATCTTGCTCTACATTTGCTGTACTTCTTTCAAGCATGTTCTGCATCTCTACTTTACTACTTAGTAGCAATGTAACAGATAGACCCTTAATGTGACCTCCCGATCGTGCCATGGCTCTTCTTGCATCTTCATCGGAAGCAAAGATAATGAAAGCTTCGCCTCGCTCCCCACCAATTATGTGCACCCCTCCATCCGGAATATTGAGGCCAGTGAAGAACTTGCGAATATCCTCACAACCTGCTGTGACTTTTAGTCCCAGTAAACGGATGACGACCGCCATGCTGAAGTACAAACAACAGCACCTGCAGACAGAAGGGTATAGAATAGCATTATTGCCAACAGAGCTTCTCTAGCTCAGCGTCAATTTCCTGGAATTCCAATACAACACCAGGGATCTGGAATAGCAATGTGAGACAAAGGACATCAGATACAAGGGACACCATTTACGATCAATGTCCACAACAGCCGCTTTTAAAACCGAGAAGAAATTCACATTTGTGAGGTTAACAAAACAATTCAACATATACTGTAGCTCATGCTGAGTGTTAAGTCCCAACGCACAATATCAACTTAAAGCATTTGCCCTTTGTTGAAATGGCAGCTAGACTAATGAAGTAAAACATGAACTACAAACCACTTCCGGAACAATTCCAACACAAATTGTATTCACTTTATATTCAATCAAGTTCCACGCAAGACTCATCACTTTACCATACATGAATTCATCATTACTCATATTTTTGAAATCACCAATGGCACACCATTCGTCCATTCGCCAGTACATTCAAAAATGCAGTCCAACGCTGGCTTAAAAAGTACAATATGGCAACAAGTCAAAAAACACAAAGCAACACAATCTATCTGGCACTATCATTTACCTTTTTGCCCTATATCAACATTATCAGACCCGTTTAATCAATCACAACATAGCTTAAATATTCAAATTCATCGTATATAATTCAACTAATGCAGTAAAATGTAAGTCTATCTGAAAGCCACTACTGGGATAACTGGTTTACAAATATTCATCTTGCAAATGAAATATGATGACGGCCACTTGTGTAATAAAACAACACAGCTGATTAAGTTGTTGCCTTCAAAAGGCTGAAGGGCAATAGATTGAACATGTGTAATCTCCCAGAATGTGACAGCCCACAAAGGACTCACCATAGCCATTATTTCACATTTATGATCCTTTCCCAACATTAATGCTGCATCCAGGTGTTGCACATCACAATTGTAGGTCCGAGTTTTTCAAGTTTACCACCAGGTAGTCCCACTTATTCAGCCAACAAAGTGATCAATAACACCATGGTCGAACTTGGAACAAGTATTTTTCCAATGCTTTCGGAATGGGACAGCCTTGTTGATCCATCATAAATTAGGTCTGGAAATGCACACTTGGAAGAAGGCAGTTCTTCAATTGGGACACAGGTACTACGCAGCAAGGACAAAATCACCGTTATCATGGCATAATATCCAAAAGGCATTTGCATGCGCTACATCAGCACCAGCTTCTGACCAAAACATATTTGCTACAATGGACGCACAATACCCATCAACTTTACTGCATATTTGCAGGAAAGTGCTGAAATCAGGATATCTTCTCACTCATAAAGGTTCATCTACTGCATTGCCACCTTGCTTTAACTCCTCAAACAGTGGTTCCAAAATATCCCATTCATGGCAGAAAAAACACTGTTGTGGATTGCATTGTTTGGCAATCTACACCTCTGCTGCAGTCTGTTCGTTCCAGAGGCTGGCGTTCTGGTTAATCCAATAGTGGCAGTGTCCTCTCTTCTTGCCCTTTCCCTGTCACGCTCTGCTCACCTCAGCAACATTTCCTCCTCTGTACAGTCTGGCACAAACTGATAGAGTATAATTACTGTTCCGTAGAAAGTGTTATCATCTTCTCATCCGAGTTTCAGAGCATTTAAGTGCTGTCATGTAGCCAAAACTGTGTTCCACCCTGAAGTCAGCAAAACTATTTTCATAGACCATTCAATACAACTGTTGAACTTGTGACAAGTTTTTTCTACATTTGTGTTTCATAATCATTTGTATTCCCTGTTGAATTTCCAAACATCACAGCTCATGAATGCAATGCTATGTGGCAGCTGTATGGCAAAGTAATAAAGGTCAGACCATCATTTGCAGAATGTAAATGCACCACCGGGAAGGATCCACAAATCACTCCGCAATTTTTATTTTTTAAGGATTTCATGAACTGAAGGAGAAGCTTTTCATACAGTATAAGGCAGCTGTGGACAGCAGATACTGCAATCATAACCCATATTTATTTATAGATAAATGCAGACCAACTTTCCTGCTTTAATCACATTAAAAGTTATTTTCTGTACTGATTTTGGTAGGAAAGTGTTTAATTTAAATAAATACTTTATATTTAAGCATTAATGGCAGCTGCCCTACCGCAGCAGCATCTAGCGGAGGTTGTCAAAAACGCAGTTTCGTCTCTTCTTCTGTTCTGGTGCGTATAATGAAATAGAATCCTGCCCGTATTGCACCAAAATCTGTGACCGCAAAGAGCGAGCATTACATGAGGACACCATTTCTGACAGCTGTCATCAGAAAATGTGACCCCACTGTACCTATCTTTTGCTGTTCTTTTAGACTTTTATGAATATATATTTAATGAAAAATATTAAAATAAATTTCTGTTTTTACTGTCACATATTTGCCTCATTTATTACACAGGTACAGTGGGGGTCACACTTTCTGACAACAGCTGTCAGAAATGGTGACCTCATGTGTTGCTGCCTCTCTGCGGTTACAGATTTCAGTGGTCACAGATTTCAGTGACCACGGATATGGCTAGCTGCTTGATTCCAGACCTCTGAACCAAAGCCCACAATAAATTAAATGAAATCAAACAGCAATTCAGCTTAATTTTCAGGCTGTAACATGGCTACACATAGCCATCAGACACCACACCATAGTGCACCAGAGGACTGACTTAAATCTCTGCCAAATGCTCCCTGAAATGACACAAAACCAACTAATATCATCTATTGTTGTGTTGTAAACGCAATACGAACTTTATTAAGGAACCGTCGCCACTGGCATCACAATAGTGATGTGTCGGTCCCGAACGAGTCGGCTCTTTGAGCCGGCTCTTTTAAGTGAATGATAAGAGCCGACTCCCGTCCAAGAGCGTTTTTTTTTTTTTTAAATTAATTCAAGGCAGAATGATAGGACAATTTTCTCTGCGCCACGGGCACTCCATGCGCTGACTGTGACTGAATGTTATGTTAATGACGTCCAGGTGATGACAGACAAGGATCATACCATCAAGCAAGGAGGGGCGGGGGTGCGCGCCGCGCTGACAGTCTACAGGTACAGAGCAGGAGGGAGAGGAGGAGAGAAAGAGGAGTGCGGTGCGCGAATAGCAGACAAGATGAGTGACAGTCGAAGCAAACAAAGCAGCATGTAAAATGATGGTATTCCGGAAATTATAATAAGGTATATAATAAGGTATATAAAGTTAAGTGATATATGTGCACAATTACTAATCATAGGTCAAAACAGCGCTAAATTTGGCTGAATTGTAAAAGGCAGAAGTGGTAAAACGAAGAGCCGTTTAGGAGCCGAAAGAGCCGGATCTTCTTGGTGAGCTGAGTCAAATGATCTGGCTCACTAAAAAGAGCCGGAATTCCCATCACTAAATCACAACCTCAGAGTAGCTAGCGTTAGCTCTTACAGCTAACGTTATCTAGTTGGTCATCCAAGTAATAAAATCCAATATGAGGGCATTAAATTACAGATTCACTGAAGAAAAGTGGCACCCAGCTTACTAAACGTCAATGACCCAGAAACACATCAACGTTACCAAGGCTACCAAACACGGATAATGACCATCATATAACCGAAGACACGCAGCAATCTTATAGAATAACGCCAGCATTTAATCTCAAACGAACTAGCGACTAAACATACATGACGTTAAACTACTGTAACGTGGCTCCTTCGTTAGCTAAGAAGGTGTCGAACATTATCATCATCATTTTAGCTAACGATAGCTATGCTAAGCTAGCTAGGCCTCTAGCTTTAGCGTTAACTAATGAGACGACCAACACTGACCTAAGACAATGAATAACGTTATTTTTTAAGATAACACCACAGCACCTAACCAACGACAACACTTACACAATTGGCAAAGCACGGATTCTCGTACAAAACAGAGAATAGTGACAGGTCGGTTTGGCTCAGTCAAATTTAGCTTCGTGTCGCTCCAGTCTCTAAGCGGATATGGAGTTTCGCAATTTGGAGTTACCTTCTTCTTCTTTAAGGTTTATTGGCGGTTGGCAAACAACGATTTGGTGCATTACCGCCACCTACTGGACTGGAGTGTGGAGCAGTAGATTGGCAGGAAAAAATAAATAAAATTAAAATTAAAAATAAAAATATTATTATTAATAATAATAACAATAATAATACTATTAATAATTAAATTCTCTCCATTATTCATGTTGCCCTTAAGTAATTAATTAGAAGATTGTGTACTTCCTTAGATGTCTTTCCTAGCAGATTGTAATATTTCCATCATCTACTCCTGATACCAATTCCCTTCTTTCTTTGTCATATTTGTTGCACTCTATAAGAACATGCTTGACAGTTTCCGGTTTATTACAGTGTGTGCATAATCCAGTTGGGTGCTTGCTTGGGGGTTACCTTCTAGAAACGACCGATCTTCTTCTTCTTCCTTACTATATCCTGTCTGTAAACCGACGTGAACGGCTCATACCGCCACCTACTGTATCGGGGCAGGTAATGAAGATCGTCTGGAACCTGTTTCATGTAAATATTTTTTTAAAGGCCATTCCTACCTAAATTTATTTTTATTTGTATTTTTTAATTATTATTTTTATGTTATTTATTATATATTTTCTTATTTTAAGGTATTTATTAATTAGTAGTGCGTTCGGCCGAACGCACTACTGGAACCACACTACCCTCCCTGCAGGACCTATACACCAGGAGGTGCAGAACCAGAGCCTACAGGATTATGAAGGATCCTCACCACCCAAACATTGGACTGTTCCAGCTGCTGCGGTCAGGCAAACGCCTCCGCAGCCATGCTGCAAAAAACAGAGGGACTGAAGCGGAGTTTCTTTCCCCAGGCCATCAGGACTGTGAACTCTGACCTCTCCAGGGCGCCCACCAAGCGCCACATACTGCCCCCCTAATCCACACACGTTCACACACACACATAGGGCCACATACGGAGCATACAAACACACTCATACCATTCTATTCACTCACTTATATTTATATCAATAAAAAATGCTGAACCTAAAAGCCCTTCCTACCTGAATGTGCGTACCTCTATCTCCAACCAACCTTTGCTGTTCCTCTCCTTCAATGTCTCTTTCTACATTGAAATTACTACAACCTATAAACACTGTACCAACTTTTCCCTTACAGTTACAAGTCAGATACTTTCTTTTTCACGATACATCGTGTTGTATTGGGTCCTTTGTGTCCTAGTTTAATCCTACATTTACTTTATTTCTCACTCTGACAGGCTGTTGAATTATGTAATAATATATTATTACATTATTATTACAACTCATCCACAGCAACAGCTAGTGACTATCAGTGGACTCTGGACTCTGGCATCTCTTAAGATCATCGCAACACATACTCAAGATTATGCACCTATACCCAATCGGATATCGGGCCAATACTGACTCAAATAGCTGGATCGGATATCGTGACCACGGGGCCGATCTATTCAATTCAGTTCTATGTTTATGTACTATATACATTATATACAAAAATTTAAAATAATGTTTAAGTTTTGATCAATTTGTTGCTGCATTAAAAAAGGTTTACAAAGGTTTTACCAAGTTGCTGATGTATAAATTATTATTTTAATAATAAATAACAATTCAGTAAATTTATATCTTTGTATTTATTTGTTATATTTTGTTTTACAAAGTTAGGAAAGCAATGATTAAGTCAAGCCTGATGCTGCCTTACACATAAAAGAGTGATCCTAGACACAGTAAGGCATACAGCTTAGTAATTAAACACTGGTATCGGATCGGTACTCGGTATCGGCCGATACCCAAAGCCCAGGTATCGCTATCCGTATCGGGACTGAAAAAGTTGGATCGATGCATCCCTTGTCAAGATCACAATTGAAGTTGCGTATCGAAAACATACTGATTTCTTTCAAGAGAGCAAGTTTAGAACATAGACCAGGGGTCAGCAACCTGCCTTTTTCTCGTTAAATTATGACTCTATTCTCGTAATATTACGACTTTTTTCTCGTAAAGTTATGACTTTATTCTCGTAAAGTTATGCCTTTATTCTCGTAATATTACGACTTATTTTCTCGTAAAGTTATTACTTTATTCTCGTAATATTACGACTTATTTTCTCGTAAAGTTATGACTTTATTCTGGAAATCTCAGATTTTTTTCCCTCAATGTGACCCTAATACTCCGTAGTACATTTTCACTTTGGCCCTCACTGCATTAGACTTATATACTATATACTTAGACTATAAACTGTGTTACCTTCATCACAATGTTCAAATGTTTTGCGGCTCCAGACAGGTTTTTTGGGGTTTTTTTGCCTAAAATGGCTCTTTTGATAGTAAAGGTTGCTGACCCCTGACATAGACGGTGTATAGTTGAAATCTCCAGATAATCTTCTCATGAATAGCTAGACAAAGTTAGAATTTCTCGAGTTTTGTTGTGTGGGGAGCACAAATTAAATATCAAGATAATTGCATCTTGTCAGTGCATGAAATTTGCTGTGTGGCAGCCAAGAGTTAATTATCTGTATTCATTTATTCAGTAGTCTAACCCTAGATAAAGACCAAGTAAAGTTGTTTCAGTTTCATTTAGTTTTGCCCACCAGCCCCCCTGTCGTTTGCTCTACAACAAAGTAGTGTGATGCTTTTTAATGTTATCTGTAAACTATATATATTTTATTCTGTAAATCTCTAGTTTGTTGATGTCCTCGGACCCGCAGTGCGCTCCAGGGTTCGCGCCAGCTATGTTGCCACATCATGTGATGTTGTTGAAACAGCAGCAGCAACAGCCAAAGACGCACTGTGAGGATCAGTGTGTGTGGAATAAAAAAAAAAAGGTATTTCAAACATATGTTCATAATAATCCTTTCAGGGCAGATCGGATTGTCAAGTGTTAGTTGACCAAATTAAGACACTTTCTGGGGGCTTGGTTGTCATTTGTGTCTCTTTCTCTTAAACTCTTTGGCTAACTATGTGAGCTCATGTTAGCTCGATAGCACCAACAACATCCAGCAGCCAGACTGAAGCTGAAGCTGGAGCTGCAGCTGGAGGCGCAGCAGCAGAGAGGAGCTGAGCCTCGGAGCTGAGCCTCGGAGCCTCTAGTAGCCGACGATCATTTCCGACAGCTCCGTATGGATTTGACGTCGGCTTTACATTGTTGCTTGATGTTTCACAAAGGCTCGACTACCGCTGATTTCGAGGATGGGGGAACCGTGTGACCTTAAGCACTTCGTGAAGTGAGTACCTCGTGAATAAGCTCATTGTTTTATCACCGTTATGTTTATTGTGGTTTTAGCCATTTTCACTACAAGACAAAACATCTCTAGCTAGCTAGCATGCTAGTAAAGCCGGGTGCAGAGACTCCGAGAGTTTCGGATCCATTATATACTTAAAACGGAAATAATCAAACCTTTCCTGCTTATTAATTAAATTAGAAAAGTAAAAAGCTTCCCACTATGGGAGAAATCAATTGTTTTGACTTTACACACAGATAAATAGGTAAAACACAAGCTAACAGTAGCGTTAGCCTACTAGTGGCTAAGCTAGCTTGGTGTTAGCTTCTGATGCTAGTAGAGTTCCTCGGCTAGCTTCGTTTATAGACATAAATGTTTGTTTACCTCTTGCTGCACAACTAGAAAACACGCCAAACCAGTTTCCATATATTCCCAAGCATCTACTAGTCAACATTAACAACATGAATCATACATACACACACACAACACGAGCTATCTTTAAAGATGGCACACTTTTCATGTTAGCTTAGCTTAGCTTGGTCGTGGTGTGTTTTGTGTAAACCAGCACCAGCGTCACAGTCGAATAGTTAAATTCATTGCCATCTTACCTGCCAGCTTACTACTTATATATGATGTAGTATGACTAGTTAGCACATCTTGATATGTCACTAAATGTGCTACACAAGTCGTATTGTTAGTGGGTAGATTCATCCCTTTTAAAGGCCATGTTTTGGCTGCATCCATTTCTCCCGCACAGGCCATGCTTTTAGTTTAGTTTCCTTTATTTGCTTTCAAACCAGTCACCTTTTGTTTGCACAACAGTATCGATGTGTTATTTATTTCACACAAATCCTCTTTATGCAGACAACCCCTTCTTTTTTGTTGACTATTTGCTTGAGCTTTTACATGTATAATAAATAATGAGATGCATGTTCACAGCTCGCCCTGCATCCATGTTTTTCATCCTCCACCATGGTAGTACTATTTATAAACCATAGGTGAATGTAACCTTTTACTTGTGTTGTTGCAGGGATGCATCTAAAGCGACTAGAGAGTAGAGATTAACAGCCTACCAAGCTGAGAAAAAGGGGAAATCCTTGTTCCATAGCAGACATTAACATTAAAACGTGCAACTGGTATCTCTGCCACATTGCAATGACAGATAACACACAGGAAGGGAAGCCTGCAGAATTCGTTAATACGGTTGAAAGCATGACACCACATACTTTTTGACATGGTGTACATATAGTGTGTTTTGCACAAGCCACATCCACAAGTAAAAAAAGATATCCCACCACATTTAGTATGCCAACCTCTATTTGATGATGTCAAAATTATAAAAGTTCCTGACAGAGTAGCTGTAGGTTGTTGTGGACAAAACCAGACTCAGTTCATTGCATCCCTATCTTTCTTTTTGTCAGGTGTGGCGTCACTTTGGAGGGCACATTTCTCTGATTTGGATTATTCTTGGCCAGCAGCCTCTTCAGGCCTACTTATCCTAGACGAGTTTCTCAATGGACACCCTGCTCCAGTCAGAGATCAGGTATTAGACAGCACAAAATGCAACTTACAGTGTGTGTATTGTTTTAGAGTAGTTTGATATGAAATTGGAAGTCATTTTAGTATGGTTTTCACGTTGTATTTTGTTTTGGTTGCAGTCTGTGCAGATATTTCTGGCACCTATTTACTGTTAACATATTATCCTAAGCCCAAGGCTTTGTCATTATTTATGTACTGATAGTTATTTGACAATTAAAACCACAAGACTATCCTCTGCAAAAATGTTTTGGGCTCTTTTTTAAATGTAGATGTCTGATAACATGTTGTCTTCACATGCTTTTATCCATTTATGTTGTTATTATAGGTTACGGTTAGGTTGTGTCTTTTGTTTAGTGTACCCACAGATACAGTATACAGTACATTATTGCCTGTGACGGAAGTATACAATGGTAGAAACATCTATAAATAATGCATGAATAAAATTACATCATTAGTAGGAAAGGAGACATTTTAGAGAAATAAGTCAGTTTATGTCACCATATATACACGATGGATGGCTCACAATTTCTGTTTATTAGCCTGAAACATGAAACAGTTCTGCATTACAGTTGGAATCGCATTCCTATATTTGGTCTAAAATAACATCAAGCTAAAAAGGTGAAGTTCTTGGTCGAGTAGGCCCAATCCATTAATCATTTGACTGTAAGCTGCTTGTTATAGCCCTTTCTATATAACAGAATGTCACTGCTGAAGTGTTTCATTTTGAAGGTCATAGAGAAAAAAGGAAAACATAATATCCCAAAGGATTAAATGACCCAATTTTTGCCCAGCACCCACATTGAGCCTACCCTAAGGAAAACACACACAGTTTAATAGGACACAAGAAGGAACAAAAATATTCATGTTTCTTACATGTTGAATACTTACATCTCTGTGTTTCTTTGTTTTTTTGTCATTTTTTTTAATGGCAGCACCAGTTGCTTGCTCAGCAATGTTGACAATTCAAGCTATACAATATGAGTTGCAGGTTATTTCTACCCATATTTAAGGGACCCTCACAGATATTG
>CAKALU010046244.1:0-12211 GCA_916700995.1 Hozukius guyotensis
ATGTAGAGTGGACGTTTGTGCAGAAATAAATGCTGCAGCTCCTCCAGACCAACAGAGGTTTTCCGTGTCTTGTGAAGTGACGGAGCTGTAGAGAGAGTTACGTTGTCTTCTCGTTACCGACCGGGTGCCGGTGTCTTCTGCTCTCTCCGGCTGCGGGCGGAGAGAGCGGGGAGACACGCTGCAGAGCCCCGCTGCCTCAGCCTGCACTTAGGCAGGAAAAGCCAACACTAGGATCAGATCTAAATCATGTTCATGGAGAGACCTTCGTCTGGTCAGCTAACATTACTGCCAAGCAGCTGAAATATAGAGTGATATTGTGGTTTTAGCTGACGTGTGTCGCCTCACTGTTTTGAGCGATGCTCGTTCAGGTATATTTAGAGCGAGCAAGCGCGAGCCCGACGCTGACTTTCGTTGATTTCACGGCCACAGGTGTCGCTGTTAAGAAGCATTTCTGAAAGTTACAAATAGTCCCTTTAACTAGATATTCTCAGAGCTACGAAGTCTTCTGCAGTGTGTAGTGTGCGCGCATGCACGTGAGGTGGAGCGAGCTGAGTGAAGGCAGGCAGAGGAGCAGAGGAGCAGAGGAGCAGAGTACAGCAGAGACTCCGGCCCTGGAGACCAAAGCTACGGTCTCCCCTGCGTACTCCGACCGCGGCCAATACTGTTTTGCAAGACGGGCTTCACTAGATAGAACTTTGCGGTTTTGGTGCTTCTGTGTAGTTTGTGTGGAGTCTGAGTCTGAATAGCGTAGCCATACGCGAGCGCGCATACGCGAGCGCGCATACGCGAGCGCGCATGGGACACTAACCCGGGTGATTTATACGTGTAAGAAGTTACAAACAGTCCCTTTAAGAACACATCAAATAAATAAGGAACATACTAAGAGCTTAAAATCCAGGTTTAGAACTAGTATTTCAGGTCCCTGTTGGAAACAGATGCATAAAAGATTCAACATTGAATAGTACAGATCAATGTTGAGGAGCATTAGGAAAAACGCTAAAAGCCCCAGTTCAACTAATAATATTAAATAAAAAAACATTAGTACTCTGAGCTGCCAAGGCTGGGGAAACAGAAAATCAATGAGACTAAATGTGTTGCCAGTAATAATAGTATGTTTGCACTTTCTGTGTAATTTGCATGTCTGCTCCTAACAACATTTGCACAAGGGTGAAAACATTATTTTCATACTTGCTGTTTGATGCTCCACGTTAGTATGACTTATAATGGAGAACATCTGGCGTCAGACTTTGGATAAACCAAAAATGAACCCATATTCTAATCTCTATAGACTATGTGACTGTCACTACATATAATCTATAATAATTTCACTTAATTCATTGTTTATTTGTCAAAATGTTTTAAACACTAAGGAAGGCAGCATGTGACTTATTACTGAAGTGACATTTATTTCCTGAAGGGAAAAACTTTTTTTGTTTTTGTTTTGTTGAGGATTATTAAAAAAACAAAAAATAGGAAAATATTAAAAAAATATTCTGCATTACTCTGATCCTAAGGACAAATATAATGATAAATAAAAATACAGCAGACAACTGGTGAGTGAACATATTGTGGATTAGCAGTAATACAATCCATCAGTTTGTTTTCCTATCAAACATTTGCCAAAAAGTGTTCCTTGTGAATTTGGGGTTTAGTTTAGTCCACCCAGATACTTAAATCCACATGAAAAAATGCCAAGTGTTCAAGAAGTGCATCATCTGTTCATCATAAAACAGGATTACAGGACAGCACAGCACAGCAGCAAAACAATATGTATTACTACAAAATGCAGATGGAATCCAGGTTTCTACTTTTTATCCTAACCATTTTTTTTTCTAAAAACAAAATCACTTAATTCCAACAAGAATTTTGCAATATTCAAAATGAAAACGATATTGCCAACGGCCAAGCTCAGCTGTTCAGGGCTGTCGGAAAGATTTGAAATGAAGATTCAGGCCAAGGAGGCAAATACCCACCCCTGCCAAAGGCAAATAAGAACTGAGGAAAAAGAAAATAAAGCATGCTGTTGACACTGCATTCGCTCACACAACACGCGCGTAGTGTTTCATCTAAACCTCCAGTCACTTCAAAGTCTGTATCCTCAGCTCTTTCAACAACAGAGAAGTGGGGAACATTTGGTTAACACTGAATTATTTTTTTATGGCCCAAGCACTATCCGCGCTGAATGGCTAAATCATTTGTGCCATAGTTCTCAACAAACTGCACAGATGGGCGGTCTTTGTTATTCAGGACTGCAGCCCTCATCTGAGACAATACAGCTATACCATAAACCTGAAATTATAAACAACAAGCATAGTCTGCAAATGCCAATGGTTCGTGAAAAAGTATACCATGTGGATGATCGGCCACAAATGGAAACAGTTTTGACAAAGTGAATTGGCTCAGATGTTCTATAGATTGAAGAATGCTTTTTTTTCTGGAGTAAATAGCAAGAAATGATAAATGTTTGATTGTTTAAATGCCTGCTTTATGCGATAAAAACTATCGAGGAGGGGAATATAATTGCCTTCCGTGCTATTTGATCTTCAGCAAAGTAATTAAAGCTAAATCGCAAAGATAAATGATCATAAAAAAAATACAAACTGGTGAGGAGCAAACCTCTCAGAGCTAATTATGAGTTCTAGTTTACTGCGTCGGGGACGTACATGCTTTGACTCCCTTAAAGAGTTGCACAAAACACAAAAGATGTTTTTTTTTTTTACTTCCCTGGTGTTTGAAAGGATTAAAAAAAAACAACACACAAATACTTTTACAATCTGACGTGATGTTTACAAGCCCACCTTAATCTGGTCTTTTTTAAAAGAAAGAAAATGAGTACAGGCTTTTATTTTGGCATGTCACACCTGAACAAGAGAGCTACTGAATAAACAGAATTCATAAAAATAAAAGAAAAACAATAGCTTCATGTTTTGTTTTCCTTTTCACATTTGTACCAAACCTATCAAAATAACTTCCTTTATCAATAACAACATTAGAGAGAGAGTGTGATGCCTTTTCAATGACAAAACTGGTGAGAAAATAATCAGCTGTCAAACCCACTGGATGGTTCACATCGTTTTCAAAGTGCAGAACTAAAAGATTTGCATGGACTTGAATACAAACACTCCAAAGTCATGACGCCTTCTTTTGATCTTCACCTGATATTGCTTAAGGGGGGTATTACTAAGGAGACAGGATGAGGGGAGGGAGCAGGGCTCAGATGAGGATGTGTGATGCCTTTAAGGACAAAACCACTGACATTGAGAGACGCCGTATCCTGCTGCGTGTTTCGGCGGCAAAACATAGCTTTATGGTAGCTTAACTGGCTGAATGACTAACATGAGATGAGAAACATCTGTATATCAATCACGGAGAATGTATTCTATCATCTATTCCATCATAGAACATCAGTTTGTGACATGCGCTATTGCTTTTTGAAATCCAATAGCCGCACAAGCCAACAGATGCTCCCCCTAACAGAGCCTGGAAATAAAGTGTGGCTGACTTATCTCCCGCCCTCCCCCCCCCCACCACTGCCATCACATTGCAATGTGATACTTCTCACCATTTGGCCATTAAGCCTGCTAAGGTATGGAAAGGAGGTGTTTCATATTGTGATTGCAGCACTGCCCTCCATGACTCCTCTTCCAGGAGGGTGGAGAGGACCAGAGAGGGGGTAGCCAGAGAAGGCCCCAGAGCTGCGAACATCCCCCCCCCTAGCCCTGCGGAGCTGCCTGCCTGCCTGCCTGCCTGCCTGCGGCTGTGGCTAAATTTACCATCCCGGCACATCACGTTGGGATTCTATTACTCTCTCGCGTCCCAGCATACGGATAGTCATGTGAAAGCCGGCCACAGGCCTCCGCGGCGGGCAGTGCCCTTCCTGCCCCCTGCATTCAGCACTCAGTCCAGTTAATGCTATATGTCTCTACTCAGCTGCCCAATCGCTCTCTCGTGCTTCCTCTGTCTCCCAACTCTTCCTCGCCCCTTCTATGGCTTGACTCTCAACCCCCCCACCCACCCACCTCAACCTCGTTCCCCTCCAATTACGGCTCCTCTCATCCTGAGAGCAAGGGGTCAGCGGCGGACGAGTTCGGGGCTGAGACTGATGGGTAACGGAGAGAGGGGGGGAATGAACCTCGGCCAAATGGGGATCAATAAGGAGACGGGGCTGAAGGATGGCTCCTGTTATGGGCAGAGAGGTGCTGGAGGCCGGGGGGTGAGGAAAATGCCACTGCAGGCATCATCAGGTCACATCACATGGTTGATATCCCTGTACGTCTCCTCCATCGGTGGAGTGCTGTCAGCAGCGTGACACGAGGCTAAAATATACACTTCGGCGATGGTTTCACAGGCATGAGGATAAAGTGCCCTGCCCTGTTTGTTGAAAGTCACTCGCCTCACTAACCAAGTGGTAGACTGACGTCGCCGGGTCGATCCAGTACGCGGATCATCAGTTCTTACTTGGCCATGTATGAGAGTGTTAGTCGTCGAGCCTGAAATAGACTGACATGCGTCAATGAGGGCAATGGAGTCATTAGCTATTCCTTTTGAACAGCTAGCTCACTCTCTGACTGAGCAATACACAGGAGTAAGCACAGCTTTCTGGAGCCAGCTTATGCAAATTGCATGAACAGGTTGAACCTATCTCAGGTTGAAATGCAAGGGAAGGGAACAGAGAAAAAAAATAGAGAATGAGATTTTGTTTGAAGGAGAAAAAACAGCCAAAAGCTTTGCACCACGCAGTCATTCTGCAGACATGACCATAACGCATGCTGCAAACTCCCCTCCTTACCCATCCAAACAGTGCATGACATCTTCACTCCCTCATGTGCACACACTTCAGGGTCACACTGACCTCTAGTGGTGTCAAAGGGAACACTGGGCTCATGACTGGGAGATCAGTGGTTCTTGAGGGTAATTTGATCAGAAAATTGATTTTAAGTCAGCGACACTGGTCGAGCAGCTCTCAGGTGATACGGATAAATGGCCGCTGGGAACAGCTTATTTCAACACTGTGTGAACTGAAGACTCAACCTCCCTGCTTTCCAATTATCCACTAGTGAACAATCACTCTCTCTATCTTCCTCCCTCACTCTCTCACCCTCCCAGTATCTCTGGTTTTGTCTCTCCCTCTCCTCCTCTTCGCCTCTCTCCAAAGATACCTTTGGAAAATTTCGATTTGAACGCTATTGATTTTGTGGGTTACACCTACCACAGAACCCTGACAGAACTTAAAACCACTCTATTCAGTGGGGGGATCAAAGCGTGACCTTTTCCTTGGAGTTGTTTAATGAAGTTGGAGGGGGTTGATGCTGAGTGCATTACTAGATATTTTTAAACAACAACCTAAGAGCCTCGAGGGTTGGATAACATCTGAAATCGAATTTCTTCACAGAAGCTGCTCGTGAGATAAGGGTTTGGTTATTTAACTCTGCGAGCCGCCTTTGCAGTTAGGCCTGTATCCTAGTGCAGTACTGCTTATTTAATCAGAAGTATAGCAGGATGCAGCATACAGTAATAAGCATACAGTAATCATGCAAAAGACACACACTGAAAAGCAGTATTATAGTCTATTAGTTGGTAGTAAAAAATCATGTTATATCGCTCAATAATCACTAGATGGCGCACACTGCAAGGAAACATGTCCGTCGGTTCTGTTGTTCCTTCAACATTCTACGCTAATATGGAATATTAATCAATTCATCAAATTAGCCAATTCATGTCTCGACATTGATTCATCCTCTATTCACCCACAATGTGTGCAGTATAGCGCATTTCTCTCTACTACAGATACGTGATTATTAGAGGGTCTATCTACAGTCTATTTAAATCCTGTCCTTTGACTGGTACGTGTCAACATGGCTGCCACAGAATATGTGATAAGGTTGCCGTGGTACTCCGGCTGAAGGGGGGCCCGTCTCCGACTCAGCTTGCAGCCCCATTACTATCAAAGCTGCCAGAAGATGAGGGCGAAATTATGTTAGAGAGCTGATTCTGAGGCGAAGTTACAGTGATTTGTCGGATGATTCAGAGCAGGAACTTCCTCTATAAGAGGCTGCATGACTCTACATGTCCCTGATTAAAGACACTTGCTGCTTCAGCATCCGTATGTAATTTAAGTAGGTCTGTTATTTATATGGCAGTTTCCTTATTTGTCTGGGTGGAGCCTTACATCAACATAGGTTGATCATGAAGCTTTCTGCTGTACCATCTCTCCAATGTCAGCTTCAATTAAGCTTCGACAATCTATGCCTCTTCTGTTATACCATGTAACGGTTTGCATTCGGCAGATGTGTATAGTGGCTTTAACATGAATGGGTTTAATCACAAGTTGAGACACACACAGTGCTAGACCCATTAGGTCATGGTTAGACTCACAATAGTACCAGTGACAGGCAGTATGCAGGAGGCTCTGTGACACAGTCAGCATGAATATTAATCCTCCCTCCCTCCCTCTACCAAAGTGAGACAGAGACAGAGAGAGGGAGCTGGAGAGAAAGGCTCGAAGGCATTGTTAGGAGCTCTCCACTAGCCACTAAAACGTCACTCTTCAGTGACTCTGGGGGGTTTTATATGCTATCCAGGTTCCTCGCAGGAGACCGAGCCTAAATGTTGAACAACTGGCACACAAGCAGCGAGAGAAAAGTTTGGATGAGGTACCCCACTTTTAGCTGCAGTTGATTCGAGAGAGAATGAATGAAGCCCAGTCATTACAATGTGGGCAGCTGGTGCTGCAGTGAGTTTATGGAAGCAAATTGAAAAAAGTTTTGGAAAGGTTTTAGAGAAAGTAAATTGTTGTGCAGCACTCATCTACAAGCAGAGACATCAACAATTTGAATGCATCCCGTTTATCTTTTCACTTGGGCTGTCAAAGTTAATGCGTTAACGCAAATTCGTTTTAACGCCACTAATTTCTTTAACGCGTTGATGCAACTTGTGTTTTTTAGGTTGTAGCGGGCTCAGCTTTAAAGCTAGAGTGAAGATACTTGTTTCATATGAAACTAGAATCTAAGGGATCCATTGGTACCAACCATGTCATACTAGCTTGTCGGAGGCTAAATAACGCTCCAAACTTTAATAAATTACAATGTTGACCTCTGACCACAAGATATGTAAATGAAAATGGGTTCTATGGGTACCCACGAGTCTCCCCTTTACAGACATGCCCACTTTATGATAATCACACGCAATTTGAGGCAAGTCATAGTCAAGTCAGCACACCGACACACTGACAGCTGTTTTGAGCATATTTTTTATGCACAATGCAGTATCTGTGAGGGTTTCTGGGCAATATTTGTCATTGTTTTGTGTTGTTAATTGATTTCCAGTAATAAATATATACATATTTTTGCATAAAGCAAGCACATTTGTCCACTCCCATGTTGATAAGACTTGACAGATCTCCCTTTATGGTAAATTTTGAACAGATAAAAAATGTGGACGATAATGCAATTAAATATTTTAATCGACTGACAGCCCCTCTTTTTACATTTTGTATTTTGTATTTTCTTGCTCCCTGTTTAAGGTCTTTAATCTCCCCCTAAATGTGTTTTTGAAACACATGAAACCATAAACACTCTTTCCAAAAGGGAGTCAAAGCAGAAGAGGGCACTTGAAGGGCAAAGCATTTCTGCTGCAGAGGGAGAGAAAGATAATCAGTTGTTTGATAAGACCAAAATTACCCGGAGCAGTTGTGGGAGATTAATACCTGCTCATCTGTGTCCATTCTGAGAGCTCATTAGGCACGCTTGAAGATGTGAAATTATAACTTACATATATTATATATCATCATCTGGAGATGCTGGTAGAGAGCCACTGTAAATATTTCAAAGGGAGGAAGGAAGGAAGGTGTGCAAACGGGACACTAAGAAGTTTTTGAAATTAGGAAAAGCTAACAGTGCAAAGAAATCTTGCTTTGACCCAGTTCAATGCTCTTGATGTCCTAAAACCAAACACAGTCTAGTAAAAGAAGTGCGATGGCTGGTCATATCATCTACAAAATTTTATATGTCCACAAACTTTTTAAGCAGGTCACCAGACGTAATTTTACTTCTTGATGTATGCAAAGGAATCCTTATTTTCGCAAGAGAAACATATACCAAATTTATCAAAATGGAAAACCAAAACAAAATAAAGACACAACCTTCCATTAAAGGTGGACATGCTCAACGTGTATGAGCTTCTACAGGTCAGAAATGAATTTCAAGGACTTTCAAAAAGATCAATCTCCATTATCACAAACACGCTTTATGATATAGGAAGTATTTTTTTGTACAACAAAACAAAAAGCACCTTCCTGTAAAGGCATGTCGACATTGAGCCGTATCCCTTATAGTTTGATTAAAGGCCAGGATCCTCTTTGAACCCGTTTGACCCTGCCAAAGCGAGGGTGTTGTGTTGTGGTCTGCTAACACAGCCATCAAACGCAGCGGCTGGGGAGCCGTGCTGTGAAGCGCAGTCAAGCAAAGCCTTGATGTTTTTACAGAAAGAACATAACGGGGGCTGTGAAATACAGTGGCCTTTTCCCTCTCCTTCCACCTCTGCTTCCTTCATCCTCCCTTTCTCCCACTCCCCCTTTCATCTCTCGGGGTTTTGCTGTGTACTGAGTGGCGTTGTCCGAAACCCCTCAACACTTTTCATTTCAGCTCAGCCTGTTATTCCTCAAACTGAAAGCCAGGAAACATCCTCACCAGTGTCACAGACTGTAAAAGACTACACTCAGCTCATGTTAGAGTAAAAGAAAAGAAAAGGAAACCAGCAGTTATGGACTTTCATACCACTTTGGTGAGACCGCTCAGGTCAGCTGCCTTGAGCTCATCAATGTTCTTCTCAAGGTTCAGCTGCACATTCTCACTTTCAGCTGTTTAGCCGTGATTGCTTTTCTTAAGCGTTAGTTTATCAACTTCAGCGAAAATGTTACGACAAAGGACTGAACAACTGAAGCTGACAAAGTACCGCTGAACCAAACCAGATGCAATGGAAGCAAAAGATTGATGTTGAGCTAGAGTGATGAAAGTAAAGCAGAATGTGATGATGTACAGCTGACCCTAACCAGCTGTGCACCACATAGAGATGCTCTGATCAATGAGGTAGTGATCAGTATTCTTTATTAATGACTTAATCAGTCATTGCCAATTGATTTTGAATCAGAAAAAAATAGGGCTGTCACTCGATTAAAATAGTTAATCACGATTAATCGCAAATTAATCGCACATTTTATTCAAAATGTACCTTAAAAGGAGATTTGTCAAGTATTTAATACTCTTATCAACATGTGAGTGGACAAATATGCTTGCTTTATGCAAATGTGAGTATATATTTATTAATGGAAATCAATTAACAACACAAAACAATGACAAATATTGTCCAGAAACCCTCACAGGTACTGCATTTAGCATAAAAAATATGCTCAAATCATGACATGGTAAACTGCAGCCCAACAGGCAACAACATCTGTCAGTGTGTCAGTGTGCTGACTTGACTATAACTTGGCCAAAACTGCATGTGATTATCATAAAGTGGGCATGTCTGTAAAGGGGAGACTCGTGGGTACCCATAGAACCCATTGTCATTCACATATCTTGAGGTCTGCGGTCAAGGGACCCCTTTGAAAATGTACATGCCAGTTTTTCCTTGCCAAAATTTAGCCTTAGGTATTTAACCTCTTTTGCGACGTGCTACTATGACATGTTTATGGATTCCTTATGTTTTTTAGTTTCATATGATGCCAGTATCAACACTCTAGCTGCTTTAAAAGGGATCCCGCTACAACCTAAACATCGCAATTTGCATTAATGTGTTAAAGAAGTTAGTGGTGTTAAAATGAATTAGCATTAACACACAATAATCGTGTTAACTTTGACAGCCATAGAAAAAAAAACATAAACTCAGTGAAGCAACCACTTGTCACTAATACTTACTGTCAGAACTACAAGCTAAACTTTCACAAAATTCATCCTATTTTTCGATCCTCATTTAATCAACATTGTCAGTTCCCAACTGTGGAATAACATTGTCACTTGTGAACGGCACAAAATGAAACCTGAGCTGCAAGCGGAGCAGAACCATAAGGACACTTTCACATAAAGGAACACACTATCACACCAGCTGGCAGTGGCCTATAAACACCTGTGTGAGCACACATACACCACTGAAGATGTACAATTTAGATTCCATCTCAAGTATCAGAAGTAGTTTCAGTAAAGCATTGAATTGGCAGAAGAAGATAAAAAGGATTTCCCTTATTAGACCAATTGAGGAAGAGAGGCAATTTAAACCGCAGAGTGAAGGAATTCAGTCGAATGTATTAACTCTTGTCCTTGTTAGACCCCTCTACAGGAGAAAATGGTGAGCAGAATTTAAAAAGCAAAGTGAATAGGCGTGACAGAAAAAGAGCTTCTCCTGAAGCTGAGCATCTACCCTGCTGCAGAGATTTATAGTGACACCGTGGGCTATTAATTTCCCTTTTTTCCCTTTAAAAAAAAGCTTGTCCAGACCAGCCTGTCTCCATGGACGACCTCCTTTATTACTCGGAGCTAACTGAGGGCCCAGATGTTACCGCCATTGAATTGAAATAGAAAAGAGCAACATTGTACAGTTGCACAGCTTTTCTCTGTATTGTGGTTGATGTGAGACGCCTTCATGCCTTCCTTAGAAACAGCTAAAAACTGTAAACACCTCTGCAACTATGCCACTATTTAAAAAAGAATACATCTGGACATGAACAGATGTCATGCTTCTGACTGCAGATCCCACAGTGCCTGCCAGAGGTCGCTGCCACACCGCACAGTCCGCTGACATCACTGACCAAGAGAAGCTGAAGCCGCTGAGCCTGATTAGAATCAAAGTGTTTGACCTGAGCTCAGAACATTTAAGGAACACAGAGTTTTTGGAGCAGAGGAACCTTAGAGGCTTCGCTGCTGCTTAATGCCGACGGGGTACCTCGTCCCGAACAGCGTGACCCAGAATGAAAAGCAGCAGCCAGCTCTCACACTCCGTGCTTGCTTTCTACATGGATAGTCATGATCTAGACTGCTGCCTTATACATGTTAGCACACCTCATTCAGACTCATGACAGAGGTTATTTAGCAGTCATATTTTAAATGTGAATCTGCTCTGAGTTACCAGAAAAAATAAAAGCACCTGTAAGATGTAAGGCTATGCAATACATTAGTACAATAAAGCATACTTCATATTGAAATGTTCAGTGACTGTTTTAGTTGTTTTTACACCCCCTCATGTCGATGATGTATTTTGTGTAGTCGTTATATTAAGGTGTTTCTAATAATACGTGTTGCACAGTGTTGCGTAGCCTAACTGATGCGTGCTATAGTCGTGGTATTTTCCCTTTGTACACACATTATTAAAGCTGCAGTCGTTAACTTTGAGCAAATATGATAAAAAGTTATTTTTATAAAACTGTCACAGACCAGGGGTCTCATTTATAAAACAGTGCGTAGGATCCATACTAAAAATGTACGTGCGCACAAAAGCCGAAAATGGCGTGCGCCAAAAAAAAATCAGACTTATAAAACTGTGCGTACGCACACCTGCACGCAATGTTCCCTTTATAAATCACAGTCCACCTGGAAATGTGCGCACGTGGATCCGCCTCATATTCCGCCCACTACACGCCCACTTTCAACCATAAATGGTCGATGCAAAGCACCTCATGAATGTTTCTGCATGTGAATGAGCCTGTTGATCAGTGGCTCTTTACGGTGAATCACGGCGACTACCGAGAGGAAGACAGAGAAAAGGAGTTTTTCTGACACAGAGATGGAGGTGCTTGTAGGTGAGGAGGTCTCTGAACACTCGTTCACTCCTGATTCTCTCATTCACGTCATGTAGTCCTCACAGTGCCGGTATATCCACCAGCACCATGCAGCATGTTCCGAGTCTCACCGCTGTGTTTATATCTTTACAGCAATCGGACTGATCCATTCACTTAAAATGATCAAGACAATCAGTAATATCCCCCACCTGGATATCATTAGAAAAAGGAAGTTTGACAGGTGTAGATTATTTATTTATTTATTTATTTATTTAAGTTGTTATGGTGAACTTGTCCTGCATTATGATTAGGACTGATAATGATAATGACGATATGGAGAGTAACGATTGTGTGAGAGCTGTCACTGGCTTCATTTACACACTTTGTTAATTTACACAATCCATACTGGTGAAGATGTGCCGGGTGGAGGTGACTGGAGGA
>CAKALU010046269.1:0-22904 GCA_916700995.1 Hozukius guyotensis
GTGGCCGTTAAGTCAACGAAAGTCAGCGTCCTGTTGCTCGTGCTTGTGCTCGCTCTACATAGACATGAACGAGCATCTCTCAAAACAGTGAGGCGACACACGTCAGCTAAAACCACAATATCACTCTATATTTCACCTGCTTGGCAGTAATGTTAGCTGACCAGACGAAGGTCTCTCCATGAATCACTGCTGATCCTAGTGTTGGCTTTTCCTGCTTCAGCCTCCCGACCGCGGCCGGAGGGAACAGGGGAGACACCGGAGTTTTGGTCGGAGAAGATAACGTTTCTCTCTGCGGAGCCCCGTCACTTCACAAGACACAGGAAACCTCTGTTGGTCTGGAGGAGCTGCAGCATTTATTTCTGCACAAACGTCCACTGTACATTCACTAGATATTCTCAGAGCTACTAACTCTTCTGCAGTGTGTAGTGTGCGCGCATGCACGTGAGAGTGGAGCGAAAGAGTGAGAACAAGCGCGGTGTGTGAGTGAAGGCAAGCAGGCCGGCAGGCAGAGGAGCAGAGTACAGCAGAGACTCCGGCCCTGGAGACCAAAGCTACGGTCTCCCCCGCGTCCTCCGACCGCGGCCAACACTGTTTTGCAAGACGGGCTTCAGTAGATATAACTTTGTGCTTTTGGTGCTTCCGTGTAGTTTGTGTTGGAGTCTGAGTCTGAACAGCGTAGCCACATGCGAGCGTGCATGGGACACTGACCCGCAATGATTTATACGTGTAAGAAGTTACAAACAGTCCCTTTAAATCACATTTTCACCACACAAACGTAGTAGTATCAAGCCCAAACATGTGGTTTTTCCTAAACCTAACTTAGTGGTTTCGATGCCTAAACCTAAGCAAGTGTTTTTGTTAAATTCACAATGTTAAGCATGTAACACGACAAAGACAAAGCGTCAGTGTGTGATGAGAACATGTCGGATATATTTATCAACCAACAACGCCATTTTTAACAAGGCAACAACTAAAACCAACTTTGCTGAAACTTTTGATACTTTGATAAAATGTAATGAGCGTACTTCCAAAAATGGCTGACTACAAGCACCTGCATGGGCACCAGACAGAGTGAGACCAATCCTCTTGTCGTTTGCCAATGAACAAAACTTCCCCACCGACTGCATACATGTAGCCCTTTGACAGATAAATTAGTTGTTGTGTTATCATACTGGAGATTAATTAGCTCTGCTTCACCGCAAATGAATGTACTGACCTCATGATGTGTGTGTGTGTGTGTGAACCTTATATAACAGAGCCCTAGGTATTTGGTTAGGTCAAATACAATACAGAGTAGATGAAGATGATATTGCACATCAATAATAAATAAATTATTAAATCTGACATCTCAGCAAAGACCTTTATTTCAGACAATCCTCTCAAATGCAGCTACATGAGGAACATTAATTATTAGTCTGAGGTCTGAATAACAACGTGTGATGTTTTGGTGTTAGATTTCCCTTTTTGCTCAGACTTATCTCAAGTCTGAATCGCAGTCAGTGCAAGTAGTGTCTCTGTCACTTTCTTAAATCTCATTTGACTGGATGTTTAATCTTTTCAAGTCAAATTTGTGAAAAAAAAAGACGTCTGAAGTTCCTCTGTAAAACTTAAGAAACTCAGATACACTCTGGTGCACAAGGCGCTTTCACACGATCAAAGCAGAGGCCTCAATCTCCAGGGAAGAAAATCTCCTCCCTGCTCACAATCCTGCAGCTTGTCAACTTGGCAGTCCCAGCGCCGGGCGTCACAGCCTCCCGGGGCTGCAGCTTGAACGCAGACCCGACAAAGCGGCTAAGTTTTCATGGACGCCGCTCTAATCTCAGCAGCCCTGTGAGCCGCCATGGACTTCCTCCGCTGCATGGACGAGGCCGCGGCCTCTGTGATGCCGTGGTAGCTGTCCGTCTCCTGAGAGTCTTCGCTGTTCTGGGACTTGGTGCTGTCCTGCGAGTCCGGCTTCTGCCTCAGCGCCCGGATCTGTTCCTCCTTCAGCTCCAAGTAGGAGCGAGAGAAGGTGTGAAAGATGGACGTGACGGGGAAGGCCATGAGGAGGATGCCGCTCAGGATGCTGCTGAGCGCCACCACCTGTCCGGGGATGCTTCTGGGCACCATGTCTCCGTAGCCGACCGTGGTCATGGAGATGACGGCCCACCAGTAGCTACCGGGGATGCTGGTGAACTCCTGCTTGGCGCCCAGCTCGCTCTCGGCTAGGAACACCAGCGGGGAGAAAAGAGCCATGGCCACGCAAAGGAACAGCAGCAACAGGCCGAACTCACGCGTACACCTCCTCACCGTCAGACCGAGCGTCTGCAAGCCTAAGGAATGGCGGGCCAACCTCATCACGTAAAAGATCCGTAGAGCTCGCAGGACTCGGAGAACTAACCCCACCTTCTCCAGGTAGTTGTTCCCTGAGCCCGCGGATTTCCCTCCCACTGACAGAGAGTCCACAATGAGGGTGACGTAGTAGGGGAGGATGGCCACCACGTCGATGACGTTCAGAGGCGTACGCAGGAACATACACTTGCTCTGCGTCTGAATGAAGCGCAGCGTGAACTCCAGGGAGAACCAGGCAACGCACACCGTCTCCAGCACGAAGATGTTATAGCACCTCTGGGAGCACTCACCCTGCAGAGAAAAGGAAAAAAAAGCACATAAAGACAGACATTAAGGGTTGTGTTACATTACGCAACAGCCTTTTCAGTGTGTGATGTGAGTTATGAACTCCAAAAAGTGCTTCGGAAAAGGTCGCATGAAGTCAGTGATTAAGAATCTATTTCAAAGCCCGCTGTTTGATTCGTGGTTTCGTCATTGACAGGGAAGGTTGACGCGTTTGATCTCACAACAAAAAGGTGACTCTGAACAAAACGCGAAAGGGAAGGTGCTGAAAGATTCATGATGTGTAAAACAAAAGGCTTTGATTATCTCATTTAGTAAACTCCACTGACTCGCACATCAAACCCGAGTGATCAAGAGGTGGAAGCTGGAGATGTACAGACGATGTTACGTATATAATTAACTGTCTCACCGGAGTCAGTCATGGATAAACCTACACTGTGGCTTCTTAATGCTGCAGTGGGTAGAAATGGAGCAAATATGATTAAATGAGACAGGTAATATGAAAAAAATCATGTGCCTCTGTGTCCTCCGGTGCTCCTAATGGCATCTGCAAGATTTCACAGACCGGAGGAAAACAACCAATTAGAGCCGAGCTGGAGCCTTGCCTTCTCTGAGCAGCTGTCAATCACTCGCAAACTCCGATCAAACGGTCAAACTAGGCAGCGCTGATGAAATATGAATCAATATTCTGTTACTGTAATGCCTATTTCTCTCCTCACATGTTTTCAGAAATATCTTGTAGTGTACTGTTCAGCTGTAAAATGAGAAATAGAAATAGATTTTTTAAAGCTTGAAAACAGAGCCATGAGGAGGTGCAGAAGTCTAGTTTTCTCTCCGAACACTTGAATTACAATATGCTGAAAGGTTATTACGGAATTTTTACCCAATGATGCCAAAAATATTTTCTTTAACCCTCATCCTACCAACCCATTTAACATGCACAGAATAAACTACTGTAAGAAACAAAATGTTAACTTATGTCTTCTCAAAACATTATTAGTTATGTAATTATTGCTATCTGAAGAAGAATAAAATGATTATTATTATTTTACACATTTAATTTGCATATTGTGTCAAATTAAAATAGACAGAGAACATGAGGATATCTGTGTCTGTTGCATCTGTATGTCTCCTTCAAAATGACTGACCCCTACCCCCCTGATAGTGTGTATTAATTTAAATTCGGACCCATGGCAAACATTTTATCTATTCTATTTTATCTATTTTAACTGCATAGGCTGCAATCGAGTGCTTAGGGGACCTCAATACATTGGTCTTTTTTAAAAGCACTAATTAAAGGAAAAACAGAAAGCAATGATGTGAAGTCATTGGGAACAATCTGATTGACAAAGTCATGAAAAAATGGAACGATAGAATAAAGCACCTGTGAGAAATGAGAGAAAGTAAACCTCTGGGGTCTGTGGGGAACCCAGTTGGTATAGGATGAGGGTTAACACTACCACAGCTGAAATATTCTCTCTTTTAATGATAATCTATTTTTTCAAGACTGCTGAAATAGCGTTCATAAATATTTTAAAATATAATTATAAGAAATTACTTGGTTATTAAGTCAAAGTCAACCCTGGAGGAGACTGAAAAAAAAGTGTGCATTTCATTTTTCTGCATTTACTCAAGTGTTATTAATTACAAAAAAATATCCTTTGCTTTATGTGTGTCAGTTAATTATGTGCGGATTAATTAGATTTTGTGAAAAACTTTCTCTTTTAAAACTTTTAAATCTTTCCTCTTTGAAATGTCGTATAATACCGTGAAATAGGTATCTCTAAAACATCTTGAATCTCCTCAGACTCACTCACCTGTTGTGTTTTCATGGCTCAGATATTCAAGACTTTTGACGCTGTGTGGAAGCATATGATGACATTAGCGAGCCATTAGGGATACAGATACGTACACTGTGGTTGTAAAGGTCATCTCCAGGTGTGAACGTGAGCAAGCGTGAAGATATAAGCAAAACATTTCCCTCAGTGTTTGCTCAGTCAACAGCTCTGCTGCCATGGAGACGTCATTCCAACTGACTGCCCTCACAGAAAAGAAGTCCTCTCATGCATTTTTCAGAGTATACACTTAGTTTTGCATATAGCATGTTTTTTGCCCTTGAGACCTCAAACTTGCTAAACCCATTAGGACCATGTAAATCTCTGATCGGCACATGTGGAGTTGCAGTTTTTCACACGGCAGCAGCAGCAGCAATAAACTGCTCCATGGACTTGGAAAAGTAGTCGTCGTAATCAAAAGCGGTATCTGCTGTCCGATTTATGTGTTATGTTCTTTAGTACTGCGGTGGCAGAATTAATCTGAACGCCTTTCCACTGACAGTAAAAGCCAAGCTGTTTTGGTTGATCACGGTCGTAAATCGCCTCCTCTGACAGATGAAGCACCTTCCCATTTACTGAATGTAAAGTCTCAAAATACTAGTTCTGTCCGACCTCCACAGTGTGGATGTGAAAGTGCTGTGTAGTAGTTAAACGCCAGCTAGCATTATGTGCTACAGGAGCTTATGATTATAGAAAATCAATGATTTCCAATCCAATTCCAAGCCAAGCATAGCTCTAGGGGCGGCAATAGCCGTGTTTCCATTCAACTGTCAAGGAAATTTTAAGCAAACTTTCGCAATGTCACAAAAAAAGAAATGTGAATTAGGCGCATTAATATCTACTGGCTTGGAGCGAATAAACTTGGCTACAGCGTAGTTTGGGCAGAAGCTGTCGTTATAGGCTGCATGGCTGAAATCTGCCAGTAAACGTAGTAGAGAAGAAGTAGAGGTTGTGGACCGGAAACACAACAAGTCGACTATTTAGCTAAAGTAACAGCTTCAGAGATGCTAGAATGGCTGTAGACTGTTATTACTGTTTGATTAGAACCTTTATTCAAATTGCATTTCAATGACTATATCATATAACAGATTCTACAGGATCTCTTGGAAATTATTCTGGGCAAAAGCTGAGCAGTTAAAAAGTAAAATCCTTTATTTACATCACAATGATTGTGTGGGTTTACAAGTGAGGTGCCACAGTAGTAACGGAGGCTCGTTTACATCCGCCTCCCACTCAGATAAAGTGTATCTATAGTATAGAAACTTTAGTTCAATTACACATTCTGCTTACTGAGGAGTAAAAGCAGAGCATAGGGACATATAGAATTGTATTTGCTGTTAGTCAGAACGTCTCCATTGGCTGAAGTTCACAGTTAAATTAAAATGACCTATAGGGAGTCAGTTATCTGCCTCAGCACAGCTCCATAGGTCCCTGACCAGCTGCTAACAAGCCTTCATGCTCTTATTTTGAAATTGTGAAATGATAAAATAACTACGAGGTTAAGAGCACAGACTGTCAGATACACTTTGAGGCGATTTTAAGCCGAATTGGACCAGAAATTGAAAAAGAAAAAAAACTTTTTGTTCATATTTTCCCATTTCAGAATGCCAAAAACATTTGGATAGATTATAGAGGCAACAGTACTTTGCTAAATATTGTTATATTTAGTAAAACAGCCTCTCTATAGACCTTTTTATTGCCTTTTTTATCTGTTGCTAGGGGCAACAGCTTTGGTCCAAGTTTACTTCCTGTCAGCTCCTGCATTAACAAAACATTGCAGCAGGAAATACAGATGGGCTTGTTGTCAAGTTTGAAAAGGTCTATTCAGTTTCATATCGTCAGTATCATATTCTCTGTTCCTCTCTCCAACCCGAATTATACGCTTTATGTCTGCGGTTATTAATCCACTTTTGAGTCCTCATGCAAAGTGTTTTCCTTTATACCAGTTTTGGCATCAGCGGGGCCATTAAAGCGCCGCAGCACATGGCAATCTTGACGCTCTGCTGTTGCAGCGGAGTGATTCAAATTAGAGCTGAAATCCGCCCTCTAACCACATGCTGTCATTTCACATCCAAAGTAATACGAGTCTGACGCCAAAACAAAAACTGTCCAAATCCTTAAGGAGCTCACTCGTTTTTTCACATGTTAACCAGTATGTTTCAAAACTCTTCTGTCATTCTGCATCCACAAGGGAGTCCAACTGTCTGTCTGTGACACATTTGAAACTGATGCCGTCCCTTTCCTTGAATTTGACCAGCGTATTTGTTTTGTTCTCCGTCAGAGGCTTTCTGGCTGAGTGCATTTTCCACTCCCCCCTGCACCGTTCTCCACACGGAAAAGCCTCTGATGCAGGCAGAAGCACTCAGAAGGATCAAATTAAAAGCACACAATTATCCGTCTCAGCGATCAGGAGACTCTGACCCTGTCACATGCTGAAGACAACATATGTAAACCAAACAATGAAGGAGGCGGCGGCGGCGGATAACCTCTGATCCCCACAGATAAGTTGGAGTGGGTGTGATTCACAAACAGACGCACTTCAAGTGCCGAGCTGGTCGCATCTTCGGCACATCCATGCTTTTAATGGATTCATTTATTCACTTCACTGGGCCCTGCTGTGTGTACTGAGTGTCTGTGTGTTTGTTCTGCCGGCCAGATTGAGTTTCAACACTTCCAGACACCATCTTACTGTAATATGCTTCTTCAAAAAGCAAGAATCTTGTTACAGTACAATAACGTGATTGTGTGTGAATCTTCAGGATTTTAAGGTCAAGCAAGTACAATTTCCCTCTATAAGAAAAAATGGCAGATTTATGATCGTATGCACAACTAGAAGTGCACTCGGAGAGCGAAGACCTCAACCAAGGCAGGTTTTAATGTACGTCGCTGAAATGAAAAAACACTTTCGGACACTACTCAGGTCATTTTTATTCACACTTCATTCATTCGCACTGTTATTCCTTGACTTTTGGCTCGGCATGAGAGTTCCCTTTTTTAATCCTTTTTCCTTTCAAATTGGTCTTAACGCTTTTATTATTTTAATGTCCTGTTGGTTTTAAATTGGTTTTAGTGTTTTATTGTACTGTTTTTTTTTGTTTTTTTATGTATATTTGTACAGCACTTTGTCAACTTTTGTTGTTTTTAAATGTGCTTTATAAATAAATTTGGATTGGATTGGATTTTCTCTGCGCCGTTAATTATGTTATTGCTCTCACACAATTAAAACATGCCAGATCTACATCAAAGACTCTCCATTATGAATACTGACATGTATTTTTGTGTGTGATAAATACATATTTGAGCAATTTTTTGGAGTTGGCCCTTAAGCGAAATGCTCGGAGTGAATTTAAAGTGTCAGTAGGCAGTATATTTTTGGCATCATTGGGCACAAATTCCATAATAACCTTTCAGCATATTGTAATTCAAGTGTTCTGAGAGAAAACTAGACTTCTGCACCTCCTCATGGCTCTGTTTTCAGGCTTTAGAAAATCTAGCCTGCGACGGGAGACTTTGACCAATCACAGGTCATTTCATTGAGGGAGCGTTCCTATTGGCTGTGCTCCGGTCGTGTGACCGGGACTTGGCGTTCCTTCAAAAGATTTCACAATGGCTGCCCCGTCACAAACTTTCTCATTTTACAGCTAAACCATGCACTACAAGATGATTCTGAAAACATTTGAGGCGAGAAATAGGCATTAACGTAACATAATATTGATTCATATTTGATCATTAATCGATTGATCGGCCTACTTTGACCGTTTGGTCGGAGTTCGCGAGTGATTGACAGCCGGCTCTCATAGACAGCAGCTGGACAGCAGCCCTCAGACCAGCTCTTACTGCTTGTTTTCCTCCGGTCTGTGAAATCTTGCATGACGTTAGGAGCACTGATTTTTTTCAGGTTACCTGTTTCATGTAGTACTGTCAGGATATAGCGACAGTTTTATTAAAATAACTCTTTTGAATCATATTTGCTTCAGTCTCCCCTACTTCAGCTTTAAGTTCCCCATGGTAAGCAGTGATGGAGCATCTAGGGCTTTTATTGTGAAAGTTAAGAATTAACAGCCGTTGTGAATGTGGGGGCAATAAGTGTATTTTCCAAAATGAATAAATACAAAGTACTTTTTGGTCGTTTGTCTTGTGATGCGCTGCTGTGCTCTGCTCATATTAAATCATCATTTTCGGGCCACAACTCATGGATTTGTCTCAGTCGCGCCGCTCTCTTTCCTCTCGTCTGTCAAGGATGGTGAAAAGAGGAGATGTCACGCATCATCATTGTGTCATATCATTGGGGCAAAACACATGCACAGTAAAATCTGTCCCGCACACGCCAAAATTGAGCCAATAGCAACGCACGACCACAGCTCCAGTTACACTTTGCATGTGTCATATACCCCATAGCTCAAGACCCGTGTCCCAGCCTCTTTCATTAAGTCTCGTCGTCTGTCTGCCATTTTTCCTGCACCGCAATGCATGATGGTATAAAGTTCTCAGTTAGTGACCTTTGTTGTCCACTACTTTTCACGATGCATTGTGGGATACTTTGAGTTCACTATATAGGGTATAATAATTCTCACTATACATTCAGACACCACGACAAAATAGCGAACTCTGTGAGTGAGTAGTGAGTGATTTCGCACACAGCCTAGGTTTCACTTTTAGAAAAAATAAATTGCATTTGTCTAAAAAAAAAGAAAGTCTTATTTTGACATAATTGAATGTTCTCACATATGAAGTGATCAGCTGCCGGACAGGTTGTGCTCAGTCATAAATATTTAAATAGATTGAAACCAGTTATATACAGTACAGGATGAAAAGGACTCTATTACCAACAGTTGGTGCGGCTGATGAGGTAAATTCATATAGAAACAGACGGTTTGCTTTTACCTCGCCTCATTTCTGCTTCCTACATTCTTTACTCGAAGACACCTCACTCATCGATGTGTGGATCATGCTAAAACTTTAAGATACAGAACGTGATGGTAAATGAGAACTTGTAGCAGTTTAAAACCAAAATATTAAGCTAAAATGGTAAGGTTATTTATACACTTTCCAAGATTTTGCAGTTTTAGAGAGAGAGAGATATTATACAAAATGTATGTAGACTAAGCGTTGACACTAGCCCCTTTTGGGTATGTCTTATTTACTGGGAGACAGTTCCAGGGAGTTAACCAGACGTGCATTAGCAAGCTTCATAAGCACCAGCGGAGAGACGATGCTGTACATGAACAAGATATTTATTCCTCCTCTATGGCAGTAAACACGACATATGGGCCCCCGGTGACTGTGCTATATTCAGAGTTTAACAAGATATTTAGAGCTGACGAACAGTAACTGTGAGAAACAGCAGGGTTACGGCCACACTATATGCATACTATACTATATCCCGCACAGACACACTCACACTGTCTGATGCAGCCTCCACAACACACATCGCCACTGCTCCCTCACTCCTCTGTTGGAGGAAGTGTTCTAGTAGAATTTGGAAGTGTAGTTACCCTTTAAGTTTGGAGTGTGTTCAAACAGTATGTTTTGGTTTTACACAAGAAAAGGCTTCAAGAATGAAGACTGGTTTGGCGAATGCATGTCTGGCTTCCCTAAGCTTTTGAATGGAAAGCCTTCGGGACTGTATATCACAGTAGATGAGAGAGACATTGGCTGTATAGTAGGCACATCAGTGCTTTACGCTAAATGCTGATGGCAGCATACTAACAATGATCATTTTGAAATACTGATGTTTAGAGCTGCAACGATTAATCAATTAGTTGTCAACTCATTAATCACCATCTATTTTGATAATCGATTAATCGGTTTGAGCATTTTTTTAAGAAAAGAAAGTCAAAATTCTCTGATTCCAGCTTCTTAAATGTGAATATTTTCTGGTTTCTTTCCTCCTCTATGACAGTAAAATTAATATCTTTGAGTTGTGGCCAAAACAAGACATTTGAGGACGTCATCTTGAGCTTTGGGAAACACTGATCGACCATTTTCTGGCATTTTATAGACCAAACACTTATATGAGAAAATAATCGACAGATTAATCAACAAATCATTAATCATAATAATCATTAGTTGCACCCCTACTGATGTTTAGCAGAATCGTGATTAACAAGCAAAGTATTCTGCTCAAACTCGATAATTACATAAGCGTGATTACTTTCTCTGGAACTTTTTAATAAACATCAACATTGGCAAGAAAGAGAGTTCTAATCCTCCACCGCCATGGAGACCGATCCAAATTTTTTATCATTTAGGAAATGTATTTTTTTTTCCTTTACCATTCTCACCATTTTAATTTAGTGTGTTAGCAATTGTTAATTAGCACCGAACACAAAGTACAGCCGAGGTGTTTGTGAATGTGGATGTAATCATGTGAATGATGTTTTACAGGTACTTGTATTTGTTATTTGACAAACTGAAATATTAACCTAAAGATGACGCTAGATTTGGCAATTACCAAAAGTTATTACAAGTCATCCTCTGGGGACCATGTCGGTCTGTAGGCTACATCATTTTATGGCAGTCCATCCTATATTTGTTGAGATATTTTACTTTGGACCAAAGTAGTGGACCAGCTGAAAACTGGGGACTACCTGCCCTGTCGGAACATAACTATGGGTGTGACTTTCTTTATCTTCATATGCGGTATGCGAGGTAATAATTGCGCACAGCTAAAAGATAATTGCAAAGTTAATGAACACATGGTTGCTCAACTCAAATGCTTTCACAATTTCCACAGGCAAGATTTATTTAATTTCTGGCAGTTTCGGGGAATTGGAAACTCTGACATAACCCATAGAGGAAATATATTTGTCCGTCTATTTATAACCGTGTAAATGACTGATGGCTTCCTCCTGCCACTCACACAGTGCATGCTGGGATAAGCTCCTGCCCCCCACAGTTAACAACGTACTCAATAACCATTAATACTTAGAGTATGTAACATGCCGCATGTCACCGTCAGCACAGGGTCTCATGCTACTGCTTATCTAAACACTGTCAGTCAAGTATATTTCTCTATCCTCGTGTTAATTCTTCTCCCAACAACCTTGAAATGACTTTCATTCAGTGTAAAAATCTGTGACATTGAATGATGGGTTTGAGATTATTGCAAGTTGCCTAGGGAAGAGGAGACGGCAAATCTGGCACATTACAGGGAAACCTGCCTCGGGGAGAAATCTGAGCAGAGAGAAGCTCGCTCGAGTCATTTTACACAAATTATAACAAATAACACGGATGTTCCCACTAAGTTAATAGCTTAGTGACCTGCTGTGTGTCTAATCATTTCTCAAAATGACCAAATAAAATCATCTCATCAGTCGCTCCTCCGCCGTGTTTTGATGAATGTCCTCAGTACGTCTGTGTGATTACGATGCAGAAATCGTGATTAACAAGCAAAGTGTTCTGCTCAAACTCAATAATTACATAAGCGTGATTACTTTCTCTGGAACTTTTTAATAAACATCAACTTTTGGCAAGAAAGAGAGGTCTAATCCACCACCGCCATGGAGACCGATCCAAATTTTTAATCATTTAGGAAATTTATTTATTTTTCGATATGGCTGAAAACACTGCTATAACTCACACACACACACACGCGGCGCCTAGGCCCAAGCGGGTTTGTTGCTTGTCAATATGTATTTATTACGGCCGGTTCTTTAGAGAGGGCAGCAGAACTTTATGGCAGATGCGTTCTGTACTTTTGCTGGACCGGAATATTTTATTCCTTTCAATCTGCAATCTTTCGCAGCTTTCAGAATACATGCTCTTCCCTCTCTAAACACTCATTTACAAACTTTAAAGGTCCCATATCATGCTCATTTTCAGGTTCATACTTGTATTTTGTGTTTCTACTAGAACATGTTTACATGCTGTAATGTTCAAAAAACCCTTTATTTTTCGAATTCTTACAGCCTGAATATGCCTGTATTTACCCTCTGTCTGAAACGCTCCGTTTTAGCGCATTTTGACAGAATTGCAACAGAATTGCAACAGAATTGCAACAGAATTGCGTTGCTAGGCAACAGCTTGGGTCCATGTGTACTTCCTGTTAGGTGATGTCATTCACATACACTGCAACCAGGAATAAACTGGGACACATTTAGAATGTTTACGTTTAAAATTGTGTGAGGGGTCTAAATATTGTATATTTGTGACATCACGAATGGGCAGAAATCCTGACAGCTTGTTTCAAATGCAGAGTTTCTGAATACGGGCTGTGTGTATTTCCCTGTGGATTGAGTGTTTCGATACTTTCACAGTATTTATATAGGACTTAAGCCTGCTTTATAATAAAAAAAACATGAAAATCTCACTTTTTTATAATATGGGACCTTTAATGCATGTTACCTGGAACTAACCTGCTCTGCTAATAGCCTGCACTGCTCATTTGCACCTCTGGACACATTAATTCATTGTTCCGTCTGTACACCTGCTAATGGTATAGCTGAATAGCTGATCCACTTCAGCCTGCAACAACAGGAACACGGTGTCTTTACACTGCAGGCCCATACACTGTTATTTATATCCTGTTCTCTGCTGCTGTGACAACCCAAATTCCTCATGGGGGACATTACAGTTTCATCTGATCTAACCTAATCTAAAGTACCATTGACATTGACGGCTGTTGCCTGACAAGTGTGTGCTCTCTCTCACTCCCTCTCTCTGCCCCCCCTATGTTAATATTAGGAAACCGTAAAAAGACGAAACATTTGATGACGTACAAACCGAACTATGGGCTTGTTGAACCGTTGCACCGCTATCAAATACAGGCCTGCTAATTATTTGATGAGATCCCAGAGACATAGAAGAGACAATTATCTGAACATACGCCTACTTAATCATTAAGTAGCCTGCCTTATTTCGTGTATAAAATCAGTGTTATGGCTTCATATACACATACATATTGAGATCACAATTATTTAACACGATTACTCATTGACTTTGGAAACATCAAGCATTTAGAAAGAAAAGTTTGTAGCTTACATTTTAAAGTTAAATCCATCAATGTAGTGCACTTTGAGAGCAAAATGAATAGGGTTTTGAGGGAACTTTGTGCTCTAGTAAACAATTTAATCATAAACACATTGGTTGCATAGATATTAATTGTGATGAAACGGCTTTAAAAGTCCCCAAAAAGCATGGGAAACGAGCAGGGGTCCGTGTTCCAGTACGGATCAGGTGGGATTGCCGACATCGCCGCACTGAGGACAGTCTGTTTTGGTTGACAGTCGTGCCGGGAGCTGGGAGAGAGGGCACAGCGAGCACTAAGCGGCGTAGTCCGGGTGACGGGTGCTGTAAACGCCACCTTCACCCCGGGCCTTTCCAAGCCGACATAAAGCCAGTCGTGGCACACCAATACGAAGGAAATACGCCCGGCGAGGCCCAGCCAGCGCCAGGGAGCGTCCGTCCCTAGCCTGCCGAAAGGGCACCGCCGTAAAGGAAAGGGGTGCGCTGGATTTATAACACAAGACATGTTGATTATCTTCTTTTCATAATAGTTGGAAGCCAAAATTGAAGTTAGATTAATTGCACAGCCCTATAATATAGACATTAATTACTATCAATCTATTTATATGTTTTGGAGTTAAACACGTTGGAAATGGGTATGGTTTTTACTCTCCCTAATGTGCAAAACAAAACCGAAACCGTGACCCATAAACTGCAATACAAACCGAACTGTGTGGTTGTTGAACAGTTAGTTAATATACACGACTATAACTGATGCACAGAAGTCAACAGAGAGGGAGTAAATGAGTAAAAGTTTTAACATCTAGTTTTGTCTATTTACAGCTGATATTCCACTTGAGCAGAACATTTGGACACAACTTGAAAGCTCAGTCTCTTGGGACTCTCCATGTTTTGATTAGATTTTGGCACAACTGTACCCTCATATTCCCGGAGAATCATCAGTCAATATCCTTCATGCTTTCCAAACGGCAAAGTGCTTCCTTTGTGGTTACACTGGAAGAAATCATTTTTTTTAAATATTGGGTATTACTGGACAGTGTTTCGGTTAATGGCAGACCGACTGCTCTGGCTGCAAATGTTTACTAATGCAAATGCTTCTATGGTAACAGGGGAAACGTTTTCTAATATTAAAGTCAATTATGTCCCCTCTTCATGTGTTGAGAGGCTGTTCAGCTGGGTGTGCTTGCAGCTCCGCTGGGAGGAGCAATTAGAGCGAGCACAACTGGAGCATTTATCTCTTAGCAGTAAGTAACCAACGGGCTAAAGAAATAATTATTTAACCTCTTTTACTCTCAGTTTTTTTGGTAGATTTCTCGATTAATCCAGAAACCAAATGGCGATGCACCAGCCAGTTAACAGTTAGAGGTCTCAAAGGCCTGTGGTGGTAAAAGCTGGAATTTAGCCCGAGCAGTTGTTAAAGCCAGTCAGAATGGGATTTAGATATAAAGGCAGTAGTGGGGTAATGTAATCAAAACAATATTTAGTCTTCAAACCTTAAGCCTTATTTTTACAGGCTGATTGCATCCACTACTAACTTTTAATGTCTTCAAATATTTAAAATTGAAATGTTCAAAATCTTTCTCATTGGTGTTCGTGACCCCCGCCCGGCGTAAACAGCTACACGCCTCCCCCCGCTGATTTTGTGTGATTATTGTAAAAACTGTTTTGTTTAGTTTTAACAGATAGCACCTATAGGTGTGCTCCAGGCACTGTGGATTTTTGATGCGTTCTGTGACTTTTTCTCTCCCCCTGACCAGCCAGAAATCCCCCATTAGATATTCATTTGCGTGCACACTTTGATTCTCACAAACACACTAAATAAAATCTATTCACAGGCTAATTATATCACTGGTACAGGCAATGTAATGTAAAAAGCATTCCCAGTCTAAAATATCTTATTTTATTACCTCCGCCAAGGCCGAAGGCCTAGGAAGGAGGTTATGTTTTCACCGGCGTTGATTTGTTGGTTTGTTGGTTTGTCTGTTAGCAGGATTACTCCAAAAGTCCGTGATGGATTTGAATGAAATTTTTTGGAGGGGTGAGGTGTGGTACAATGAAAAATCCATTCGATTTTGGTGGCGATCCGAATCATGTTTTTTTAAGCATTACAATCCGTCAGAACATTAAGACTTCTGGGTATAACACATGCGCAGTGTAACAGATGACGCGTTGATGACGCATGACCCCGCCTTCTTCCTTCAAAGAGAGAGACAGAGAGAGAGCGGGGGGTGGAGGGAGGGGGACACCTGTAAATTTTGCGATTTTTCACATTAAACTCGGTGAAATTGCAGTTGAGATCGACCAAAGCACACTTGGTGATTGTTGGAAAGAGTAACGACGACGGTTTAGGTGAGTTTTATTTTGTTTCTGTCCAGTTTGAATGAAGTGTTTTACTATGCTCCGCTATATACAGCTGATCTCAACATAAACAAAAATACACGTGGATGATGGCGCAAGCTGAGCGGAGAGGGGGGGGCGGAGGTCTGCGCTCTCCTAGTGCCATTCTTGATATGTTATTTTATTTATTTCTCCACAACCATCTGGCAACCCCCAAAAATTATCTTGTGAGCACCCCTGGGGGTCCCGACCCCCAGGTTGAGAACCACTGTTGTACAGGAGTTGGTGAGAGCCATTGGACTCAACTATACAGTAAATTTGTGGGCCAGAAAATCAAAACAATGAGCTAAAAGCTGCAGAATTTGGTATTGAGTCTTGGTGGGATGACTTCCCTTTCACATTGCACTTGAGTCATTTGATTCAATGTTAATAAATGATATTGCTAAATGGAGGTATAAATCATATATTAAAAACAAATCAGCCGCAGTTTGCTAGCTTGTTGTCAAGCTAATTTACTGTCTTCGGTACAGTAGCCTAATATAGTTTTTGGTGGATGTCATGGTTTTATTTTTGTTTTTGTTACAGAATTATGAACTTAAATTGATAAATATATTTAAAAAAATCTGATACATTGATGGCTATTGAAGCACAATAATTCATTAGATAAAAACATGCTGTGAATTTTTTTCATTACATTTTTACTTTTGGACTTCGGACTGAGACAATTACAGAGATGAGGACCGCCGCCACACTCGCTGTGAGTGAGTGCGTGTTTGAGAGAGACCGAGAGAGGGGAAGAGAAGGTGGACTATTGCACGCAATGTTTCGGTTATTTTCATTTAACTTATTTCCAAGTTATGCTAAATGTAGGCTATTATATGGCTAAAACATATGTCCGGTAGTTGTTCTATATGGCCGGAATTCTTGAATATTACCAGCCATATTGGCCTTAAAAAAAAAAAAAGTCTAGCGTAAAATTTAACTGAGCCTATAGTATTTTAATTGACATTGCCTACTCATTTGCTTCTTGTAAAGTGCTATAATATTAAGAGGTACTCATCCTATCGCTGTACATCACATTTCACATTTTGAAACTGACAGTAGTGAGGGTTTGCTAAAGTTTTAGCATAAAACATGACAATATTCCCATATTGGAGATTTACAGTTTATACTTTGAAATAAATCGCTTCTCGACTCACCGGAAATCATTCATCGAACAATGAATGAGAAACACAAATCATCACCATCATGATGGATAGCACACTTCTCTGAACAGCAGTACGTCTAACGAACAGACAGGCGGAATGAGTGATGCTCACCTCCTATTTTCAGCTATAAAATCCTCTCTATTTTCCTACAGCACTTGAACACATTTCTCTTCCAGCCGTCCACACCCTCTGAGCTCTAGCTCCCCTGTTCCCCCTGTGATGATATATGGCTGTGGTGAGGGTGTACTTTAAAAGTGGCTGGGATTTACATCACAATGGATATAGGGCTCTGAGGCATAAGCGGAGTCACTGAAAGGTTAGATCCACAGCCGGGGCTCTCGCGGGAGATAAATGGGACAAGAACACAGTTTTCAAAGATGCTTATGTGAACCGAGTAAGCAATTCTGAGGGAAGAAATCGACAAAACACTTGAGATGTTTAATCCCCTATTCATCCAGAGAGTGCAACGAGCAACCATGAAATGTGAAATGTAATATAGATTGTTTTTTCTTTTTGTTTTTTGCTTGTGTGAGAGAGAGAGAGAGAGAGAGAGAGAGAGAGAGAGGGTTTTAGAGAAAGGCCTCTCAGCCACCAAATGCTTCTCTAAGAGCCACATTAGATTAGAAAGCCAGTCTAAGTGCTTTCCATTGTGGGAGGCTCCTTAAAAACTTATTTTTCTGCCCCAACTCAAGTGGCCGAGTGCATAAAGATGGACGCTTCCTGGGTTTAGGTTGCATTGCCCTCCCGCTTCACAGCGCAATTTAATTTAGGCCGGAATCCACACGTCTGAGAGCTTCATAACGTGACTTAATTTACTGGCAAATAAAAATGTTGAGATGCTTTGAGCGTCTTACATGACTACATGTATGTGAAAGAGGTCACTGCTTGTTGTTTCTCTCAGCTCTACAAATGTTTTAGCATCTTTCAGCTCACTGTTTTGGTTTTATGTGCTGCAACTTTATGCTATTTTGGCAGCTTTTTTTAGGCAAAAAAACTCTAGAAACCAACTGTACACTACCCGCCCAGCATCAAACAGCAGAAAGACAAACTTAGCTCCAAGTTAGTGAACACATTGTAGCATTAGGCAGCTAAACAGCCTGGACATTTCCCTCGAGAGTTGGTGGAGACCAAAACAGAGCCAGAGGAAGAGTGAATCTAACTATAAAGCGAGGAATCTCTGTCTGTCTGTCTGTGTGTCCTTCGCATATCTCAAGAACCGTTGATCCGACCTACTTCACATTTGGCGGGTGTACTGTTGGGGAGCCAAGGGAGTTTTCTTTCAAATTTGGTGCAATTTGGACACACGTTACATTCAATATTAATAAACTTTGAATAAACAAGTGAACGACGCTCTGTGCAGCAGCGAGGGCAGGGCCTCAGTGATCTGCAGAGTTCAGCAGACTATGGCTATAAAAGGAGAGCTTGTTTAGTAATATTGTTTTCACTATATTTTCAAAACCCTGTCAAAAGTTGACAAAAGCAGCCCAAATTTCATCTACCAGCCCAATGCAATTTTTCCTAGCCCAACTTAATCAAAAGTAGCCTAATTGGGTAAAAAACAGCCCAATCTGGCAACACTGGAGACAGATATTTTTCTCAGGAGTATTTAAACACCAAAAACAGAGCTAAAGAAGTAGAGTGAATATTGGATTAAATTCAACAGGTGGCCAGAAAAAGGACTTTAAGTGAATGTTATTGTTGCTTCATATCTGTTGGATGAGTAATTTGGCAACTGTTTAATAACATGATATGTAAACTTAAAAGGTGATAACATGTGTGGTGTTCAAAGCTCGTTTCCACTGCCCCAAACTGCACAAACAAAATCAGTCATTGCAGGTTTAAATTAATAATACGTTAATACAATTAATTTCAAATGCTCTAAATAACAGTCTAAACAGAAGCTTTATATTGTATCTAACATGGAGTGCTGCTGCCTTCATACTGCCGAACACTGCAGCCATAACTGAAGTCTCAAAAACATTAAGATACATAACAAATACACAATATATTACAATCTAGATATGGGTAACTGAGGAAATGATCATTTCATTAGTTTCATTATTATAGGGAGGATGTGTGCAGATGTAAATGGCTGGCTATCAAAGCTAATGGATATTAGGAAGCTCTGTAATGGGTGGGGGGGGGGGTTTGACTCCACTGAAAGAGATGTGGTAATTAGTAAAAGCAATTCACCAAAGCTGGAGCTGAATTCAAGAAGAACGTGTTGAGTTACTTAAATGCTTTGCTTGACATTAGTGTGAATGAAGACAACGCAGGAAGTGAAGCCCACTCACACACACACAGAGCACATACATAAGTTTTCTGAGCAAGGCCGAATTCTTCTCCTAACATGGTAATGAGGAGAGGAGACGCTCCGCGGCCGATTCTGTCACCTCGGTACACAACCATGACAGCTGGGAACATACCAGGGGGGATCACAGAGTGCAATCACACCTTTATTTGTCTTCTTAAACCATTATGAGAAAGTTTGTTTTGTCCCTTTTTTTGTGTGCATTTATGTGCACAAGCACCAAGCCAGAAGTTGTAAACACTCACATTACTTTTAAGGACAAAGTTTTAATTACGCATCACCTCCTATTAACACACTTTGGCATGTGGGGTGGCACTTTGTTTTAATTTACCGTCTCTGGTGTTCATTGTGGTTTTAAGAAATACGTAAAAGAAGTGGCAGATTGCGGTTTACCTCCTTTCACTGTGTTATCCTAGGTTCTTCCAAGAATGACACAGCCACCTCATTATACCCATAAACCTTTGCGTTTTTTGGGGTTGCCTCCCGTGGCTGCTTCAGATTCTCACTTCTAATGAACCAAACTAATGTTCTCTTGGAGGAGGAGGAGCGAGGCTCACTTTTTCAGGCACCTCTGGGTGCTTAATTGGTCCCACTATGACACTGTTTTCAGCTGTCCGGAGTTTGAAACATAGATTTCACACATGTTGCTCTTCTGATTAAAATAATTAAAGCTGCGGGTTCATACAGGCGTGTAATGACAGATGACACCTAATTGGAGATAAAAATGAGACTTGAGGTGGTCTTGGTTCGGCTTTCACCCGCTTTGTTTTCCTGATTGATTTTTCCTTTGAAGCGTACACACTTATACTAACACCCCCCCCTCCCCTGCCAGCCTGCTGATGAAGACATATCTTTGACAGAGGGGGAAGCTGCGGGGTTCTTCTTTAATCATACACTGGTCTGCTGATGTCGTTCAAGAGGTGAATTAGCGTGATACAAAGACGCTCCGGAGCTGCAGCTCTCTAAGGATCTCTGAAGTGTCAAAGGGAAAGGCGGACATGAAACGTCTCGGGAGGGAGACATCGTCAGCTTTAATATGCTTTTTTTTGCTCCACTTGTCACGGACCGTGACAGCATGTGTAGTAAGTGGGAACAAAAGCCTGAGGTAGCAATATTTTCTCTTCTGACATGATTAAAGCAGCAAACGCAGCAACAAGTGGATGAGCTCTGCTCTCACTTTCAGACCTAATTAGAGACCAGAGACTGCAAGTTATGAGTATCATCATTTTATTTGGACATTTCAACCTAACAGGTTCCAGCTTTGGCATATTATAAGCCATATCTCTTTTTAATTGCCAATACAGTGCTTGCTATAATCAGATTCTTTGGGGGGATATACTGTTGAAAAGCTCGATATCTCGGGAAATACGCTTCCTGTCTTTCCAAGAGTGAAATGAAAAGATTGATATCAGTCTCATGTCTGTGCGTTAAATACTGAGCTGGAGTCAGGACATGGTTATCTTATTAGCACATACTTGCCAACCTTGAGACCTCAATAAGGAGGATTTCAAACCTAAAAAGCGAGGGGGGTGTGGAGGTCGTCCTCCAGAAAGAAATTGAGATTCAGAGATTTTGTTTCCAGCATTCTGGTGACTTTTAAAGAATGAAAACAACAAAATAATAAGTACACTGCAACAGCATTTTTATGTTAAATAGGCCTACTTTTAATTTTACTTTTAATTCTCAGAAAAGGAAACTGAACAATTCTCCCCTCTGGCTTGAACAGGAGTGAAACTTTGGCATAAATTAATATTCATACATTTTTATTATTATTATTCATTTATTTGTTTTGCCTCTGCTTGAGTATTTCTTTCTCTTGCTCCATTTATCTCTCCTTCTCTCACTGACTGAAGGCTCTTTCAAACACAACGTGACAACGGCACCACTTCGCTCTGAAACCCGTTATTTCCAATGGTTTGCATCACAACACGACGGCTTTTCGCTGCGTCGAGCAACTTAGGCGCTGCAAGCCGTGATGTGCAGCAAGCGCAGCTCAAACCGCGCTGTGTCAGTCGTGAGCATATATATATCTGTGGTCACGATATTCCGCTGGGAAACAATAGTGTAGTTCTTTTATCTTCCGAGTGGAAACAGTCGGGCTGATACACGCTGTACAATGCCAGAAACAGGTTGAGATAACGAAAAGGAAAAAAAAAGTGTGAAAATCGGGAGAAATGCAGAAGAATTGTGACCCCGGGAAGACACCAGGAGAGGACAATGAAAAACGGGAGTCTTCCGGGAAAATCGGGAGGGTTGGCAAGTATGTGTTAGCATAAAGACGAAAACAGGGGGAAACAGCCTGTCTCTGACTCTTAAGTCCGTTTTCGTGACTTTACTTCAAAAAAGAACATAGCGACAAATCTAGCAACCCTAACCCTAACCCTTCCCTTGAAGACACACTTGCTAACCCTCCCAATTTTCCTGGGAGGCTCACGTTTTTCATCGCCCTCTCCCGGTTTCCTCCCGGCGTCACAATTCTCCTGCATTTCTCCTGATTAATGTCAAATTTTGTACTTATTTTATCTCATTTTTTCTCATATTTCTCCTTTTTCGTGATCACAACCTGTTTCTGGCACTGCACAGCTTGTATAAGGCCTTGAACTCTAAAAGTCTACTGTTTCCAGCCGGACAACAATACAGCTACACCACAGGTCATTTCCTGGCATGCATGTGACACGGAAGAGAGCTGCTCGCGCCTCGTTTGGCTGCAAAGCATTGTACTTTTAACTACAACAAGCATTTGTAGACGGCCACAGAGAACAGTGGCGTGTAGTCTCTCCAAGGGGCAGGGGCAAAAAAATGAATGAATGAATGAAAACTGATGAATAGAAGTTTATGCCAGTGATTCATGCAAGTTCACGCCGGAGGGTCAAATTATTCTGTATTCTTTTCCTGAATGCAGGAAACAAAGTCTCTGAAACTCAAATTTGGTTTGGAAATCCTCCCTATTTTTGAGGTCTCAAGGTTGGTCATTATGCTTGAAGAGGCCACATCAGAAATGTGAGTGTGAAGATCAGGGTTCGAAACAACCAATCATTAATCTGCAGTGTTTGCCTGTGGAACTCTTCCTCCTTTGTTTTTGTTCTAGATGAAATACTTTTCACTTGATTTAGTATTTTATTTACAAGAATCTAGGTTTGTTTACTCCAGTGTTCTGTAGCCTGGATAAAAATGTGTGAGACTACAGGAATATTTAGATGAATATATAAACTGGAAAAAGAAAGTTCGGAAACTTGTGTTTGGTGGATTATTTCTCTGTTGTTACAATGCTAATTGGCATTGTATTTTACATCGTTGGAAAGTCTGTTTATTTACCTTCACAATGATGTCCAACTTGTAAGGATCATGCATTTGTGGGATGAGCAGCACAGTTGATTATGTGGGTAGCGCCCAAGAAAACTTTGCCAAAATGCTCTGCCAATGGTAAACAGTGTATTGTCATAAGGCTACCAGGAAGCCTGCAATGACTGCCCTTCACCGTCAGGCCCGTTGGCGCTGGTGTCGACAACACAGACAATGGAACCTGAACATGTGGGGGAATGTCATGTTCAGTGATGAGTCCAGGTTCTGTCTGCGAAAGTCGGATGGCAGGGTCAAAGTATGGAGACGACGCGGAGAACGCTATGCTGATTG
>CAKALU010046271.1:0-26824 GCA_916700995.1 Hozukius guyotensis
GTTCCTATTGGCTGTGCTCCGGCTGGTGGGCGGTGCTTGGTATTTCCTCAACAGATCTCAACATGGCTGCCGGGTCACAAACTTTCTCATTTTACAGCTAAACAGTACACTACAAGATGATTCTGAGAACATCTGAGGAGAGAAATAGGCATTACAGTAACAGAATATTGATTCATATTTGATCAGCGCTGCCTAGTTTGACCGTTTGGTCGGAGTTTGTGAGTGATTGACAGCCGGCTCTCATAGACAGCAGCTGGACAGCAGACCTCAGATCAGCTCTTACTGCTTGTTTTCCTCCGGTCTGTGAAATCTTGCAGATGCCATTAGGAGCATCGGAGGACACCGGAGGACACAGAGGAACATGATTTTTTTCAGATTACCTGTCTCATGCACTACTGTCACGATATAAATCCCTTTTTTTAATAATATTTTCTCCATTTCTACCCACTGCTGCTTTAATATGGAAAAAAAAATCAATGGGCGTTGAGTGGTGAAAAATACTAAATATCAGCTTGTCACATGATAACTTCTGTTCTGTTGCAAAGTAAAAAAGCATCTTATGTATATATACAAAATACACAGATCAGGCTGCTTAAAGCTGCTGGAGTCAATGTTTTTATATTAACAATGGAACAAATGACTATGTATGATGTGAAAGGGGTCGCTCGTAGCGACAAACAGAGAAAATATCACCCGTTAGTTTTTTGTTTTATGGCCCACAACAGAACTGTTTTTACCACAAAGGCAGCCGTTTAAGAGCTCTGATAAACCCCCTGTACACTACCTGCTCAACAGTAAGTGGCAAAAAGACAAGGTTAGCGACTGGCTTGTGAACATAATGAGCATTTAGCAGCTAAAGATCCAGATATTTTTCTCAGAAGGTGGAGACCAGACAGAGCTAAACGAGTGAATATTGGACTTTATTACATGGCTTTGTTGAATACTTGATTCTGATTGGTCAATCACGGCGTTCTGCGGTCTGTTATTTCTTTATAACAGACCGTTGCTATGTATAACAGACCGTTGCTATGTATAACAGACCGTTGCTATGGCCGCAGCTCTGATGTCGGACTCTGGAGGACCGTTTTTGTATCAAATTATTGATTTCTTCAGTAAGTAGCCGTGTAATAAGCGGGATAATGTACAGCGAGCCGGTCATTGTTGTGAAATAAACCCCTTCAAGGCTCCGCGTCGGGGTGCGCCATCGCCCAGTCGGGGTTTCTTTCACAACAACGACCGGCTCGTTGTACATTATCTCTTAAATATTGACCAGGTGGCTCACATAATGATAAATAATGTTGCTCCATGTCTGCTAGATGTGTAAATAAATAACTGTTTGCTTGTTACAACACCCCCAGGTGGCCAAAAAAAATCAATTATTGCAGGTTTAAAGGATAATTCGAGTTTACTAGAACATTATATTTGTGTGTTTTTGCCCATGATTCCTCTCAGTAATAATAGCTGTGGAGGTTAATTGCTGAGATCTGGGAAAGCGGCAGCGTCAGCTCAGCCAAACTTACTTGGAGGATAAAACAAAGCTAATGCTAAAATGATTGCCTGTTATAAACTCCCATCACAGTTTACACACCGACTTCATGCTTCAGTTTTGACCCACCGTACTTACCGTGGTTGTTGCGCTCACAGTTTTCTCGTGCAGTGAGAACACATTTGGTGGTGGTTTTGATAATAAAGTGTTAGCTCATTTACATGTCTGACTGCTCATGTTATTTGCCCTGTTGGACTTTCCATATGTCAGCAGTTGCTTTAGTGAGTACAGTGTTATCATAACCGATAGAGATGAAGGCCAAAACTATTTAAATGAGACCAAAGTTGTAATAAATCTGAATTATCCTTTAACTGTGTGGATTAGGACCCCTGATGTTCCTCCTTACACTGACTGAACCACGCTGCCTCCCACAAACTCAAGCCTAACCCACTAACTAAATACAGATGGCAGAATCTCTCCGCCGCATGGTCTCTACACCCTCTATAGCGGGGACTGATACACTGAGGACGGCTCTAATGACAGAAGCAAGGACGTCTCTGAGAAGCCCAACTCTTTCCACAGCATGCTTCAAACAACGTAGACGACATTATCAAGAGTTTAGGCCTCGCTTTGATTTGTTCCACTCTCAAGGAATAACGTATGAATTCCAAATGCTACACTGACTTGTGCTTGTTGAAGTATGAATACTTCAAGTTTATCTTATGAAGTAAAATTAATTAAAGTTCAAGTATATTTCCCAACCAAACTTTATATAGTAAGTTTACTAATATCAGTGTATAGTAGCATACTTTTAAGTGTACTACTTCAATACTTCTTGGGACTAAATTGGCCCACTTTTTAGTTTATAAAAGTATACTTTTAAGTGTACTTTAATTGTAAGAATAGTAAACTTTGAGTACACAAAAAGTTTGTATTTTGTACTGCAACTATATTATGAAGTGAACTATACTACACGTGAACTTGTGCTTAAGGTATGCTGTTAGTTTACTAGTTATATACTTGTAGGCCACTTTTTAGTTTATGAAAGTACACTTTAAAGTATGCTCTCAGTAAAGTACTATTTGATTAGTTTTTACTGCAATTATACTTGTAAGTGTTTTTTAACCTATAGTACTTAGCCAATGATTTATGCATTACATAAAGAGACTTTTGCTCTTTGACTTGATATTTTGTGATGAGATTTTTTTTTAAAAAATACGTTTTTCTCAGATGCCTCCATGGTGAACGGGGATTACAAAAACATGGAAAATTCTTGAAGATTTAAAGTAAATTAATATCAAAACAAACGTTTACAAACTCTCACACCCTCTAATGGGCTACTCTATCAAAAAGAAATCATAAGCCAAGTATTCTTAGACCTTTCTGTATACATGTCAGTAGAAGCTATACTTAAGTATAATTTTGTTAAGCATATCTCTGATAAGTACATAAAAAGTAAACTGAAGGGTTTTATTAATGCTGCGTTGAATTTCCCCCTCAGAATCCACCTGACTTATATATGATGGGGTGCATAGTAAGTAGCTGAAAATGCCTTTCATCCTCACTGGACATGAATGCACAGGAAGTCTATCCACTAATGAAAATCATGTTTCCAGGTTATAGACAGTATCATACACCGGGGCATGAAATTAGATTTATGAGTGTGGTAATCCATGCTTTGTCAACATTTAGCACATTCAACATATGAGGTCTCGTTCTGTCAAACATGTTTTCATGGTTCATCTCTATCACGTTCACTCACACTTTAAATAGCATGAAAGAATTCAATGTTAACACGTACAGTGACGCCATGTTTATGTTGGGAACACTTCTTTCTCTGTAATGTGCACATTTCAAGCTGTTTCATTTCAGAGGAGTAAAAATCTTTTTTTATTTTTAGAACAATAGCAACGTTCCATAAATGACATGAATATTTCATGACCTAACTTGTATAATGAGCGTTCACAACGGATTCCATCACACTTCATGTCTTGAGTCGCACATGAAACAGAGGAGGCAACACAGTGTGCTGCTTATATCAGGCATGACTTTCAAAATAAGCATGCTCCCATTTCCCATGAAACGGGTTTGGGGGGGCTTGAACAGCTCATACACAGTACCGTGGAAGGATTTCTACGGGGTTATCTAACAGCAACACTGGCGGCCAAAGGATTACTCATTTGAATGTCCCCGATAATATGACAAAGTCATAGAAAATGATCAAATTACCGACGAATTAAAGCTTGTTTTTGCTGAGAATTCAAGAGATACAGTAAGTTGTTCTGTTTTAGAACATCCTGTTTGACCGTCTGTTAGCAAATGAATGCAGAGTAGATGCAAGGCTCCATGGGAAATCAAACTGTTATATGAACTCATGCTGTCAGACGTTTAGAGCCCATTTTCCATCGAAATATGTAAAATATGATATTGAGGGATTCCACAAACCCCAGATGTAAAAACTCTTATCTTGATTCCAGATTGATTTTTGCCTTCAAAGCGCTGACATCAAACAGGAGAAAATAGGATTTTATCCACCGAGCTTTCACCTGAGTGTGTAAACAATTCAGCAGCGTCTTTAATACATCAAATGAAGTTTGATGCATATTCTTTTTCAGCCAACATAAACATTACACTGTTGCTTTTAAATCTAGGAGGACATCTTGGGACAGCCAGCCAGGGTGTAGAGATTACAGGGGAAGCTAATTTATGATGCCTTTCTCATCTGACTCGCTAGTTTCAGAGCTGAAGAGAAACACAGCAAAGCCCCCTGATGTCTCAGCCAGCAGGTATACACACTTACTCTTCTTTTACCATTCCCTTAAAGGTTTGAATTCAAAATTCAATATAAACTCATGGCTAACTTAAAGTACCATTTTACAGATGTTCTGTACTTACTATGACACGTATTACACTTGCTCTCAGATGCAGGCTTGATTTACACCTCCTTAATCCAATACCTGATGATGCATCTGAGCAGCGTGATCCATCAACGTGATGTGCCCTCACCAAAAAGAAGTTTATTCAAGTGTGCTGTAAGTATACTTCTTTTAAACTTAAGAGAGTATGCTTTCAGTTGACTTTTTATGTACTTATCTGAGATATACTCAGCAAAAGTATACTTAAGTATACCTGGCTTATACTGACAAGTATACAGAAAAAAAGTATACTTGGCTTATACTGATTAGTACACAGAAAAGGGTAAGTATACTTGGCTTATACTGACAAGTATACAGAGAAGTCTAAGTATACCTGGCTTATACTGATAAGTATACAGAAAAGTCAAAGTATACTTGGCTTATAGGCCTACTGGTACTTAATCTTTTGATCAAAATATACTTAACAAAATTATGATTAAGTACTCTTGCTCACAGGAAGGTATACTTGGCTTGTAGTTGTGCTTACTTTTCAATAGAGTAGCCTATTAAAGTGTTTGAGAGTTTGGAAATGGATGTTTTGATATGAATTTACTTCAATTCATCAAGAATTTTCAAATTTTGTGGATTATCCATTCACCGTTGAGGCATGCAACACATTTTTTTTTTTAAAATCTAGCAGAAGAAGCAAGTCTCTTTATATAATCATCAATCAACAAATCATTGGCTAAATCCTATAAGTCAAAGTATACAAAGTATACTTTCACAAACAAAAGCACAGATGCTCACGTCATTTTTTGCAAGTCTCAAGTCACTGTGTGTGCGACTCGAGTCTAAGTCGCAGACTGTGGATTGTCCAGATGTTCTTGTTATTGTGGCCACCTCCTGTAGAAACATGGGTGAAGGCCGAGGAAGAGGCGCTTTAATTCCAGCCTTAGTGTCTTTAAGGGCCAGACAGAGCACTGATTGTATAGCTGTTGTCTGTATTGTAATGAAATAAGACATCTGTCATGTACTCTACTGGGTACCATTATCTCTAGCTGTGGATACAAGACACACACGTGCACACATAGCCTCCACCTTTAGGACGAGCACACGCCGCCCAGCAGGTTTTTAGTGAGCGGAGAGGGGTGAAGGAAATGATCCATCACTCAGAGTAAACTCTAAACAGCCTAATGACACGTGGCAATATAAAATGGAAAATTCAAATAAACACCAGCGGGCCTGTTTGGAGGCACTCCTGGTACAATAGCCCAAACACTGGGCATTTGAGTAATCATTACTAGTCATAACTCAGCACACTGGAGATGTTAAATAAACAGTATACTTCTGTAAGGCATATACAACAAGGCCCAAATTTACTTTAGCCGTATCACAGGAATCTGTGAGGTAAAGGACACTCACCAGCCATGCCAGAGACAGTATCTTTTAATGTCATGTCATGTCCTTTCATCAACAGCGGAGCCTTTCTGTTAGCCTGATAGGAACACTTACTACTGTATGCCTTGGTGGCCTCTGAGCTGATTTGTGGCTGTTGCATAATAGAACAAGAAAGCCAAACTGTTTGGAAATCTTCAGAAGTCGACAGTCTGTACATAGCCTGTCTGATTTATAACACATCTGTGCCTTATAGAGTGCTACAGGACATATTGTATCACCATTCTCCAGCAGTCTTGTTTTGCCAGCTCTACTTCTATGTTTTAGTTTAACTGGAGAAAAAAGGTTCTTAAGCGCGTGCTTGTTATAAGCCCAGAAATGATTTATAAAACCATAATCTGGTGAGCATCCAGGACCGACGCTGACCTCATAAGTGAAACCCTGCCTCTAATTGGCTCCTAATTGGTCTTAATTACACAGCTATTAGGAAGAGTTCTCCGAACCCAGCCAGGCCGAGCCCCGTGGTGGGGTTAACGCTGCTGCCAGATACTGTTATGAAGCCCAGGTAAGGTGTCACCGCAGGGCTAAAACCCAGTGGGCCCTCAGTTAGAGCTGAAATTGAGGCTATTACATTACTGCTATTCATGAGTACAATTTGATGCAATTTAAAAGCAGACAAAGAGGAATAATCACTTAATAAATAATGTTCTTAAAGGATTACAGAGTGGTTGCTGAGAACTACCTCATGCTGTAGAACGGTAGTCTCTAACACTGTACACTCTTTTTTCCTTCCTCATAACTGAAAACCTTCCAGATATGAAAGAAACCTTCAAACATGAAGCCACAGTTTTGCCCCTCTAGAGTTCATCTCTCTCGTGGTTAAAGATTTGATTATTGGTTTATTGAAATAACTTTTCCTTCCAAGATAACAAAACAGGTTTCTTTTCAAAGTAATTAATCATAATTAGTATCCTGCAATGTCTGTTATCTAGAAAAAGATCAGGCTAGATACAAACACAGACTAATATTATCCGTGATGTCTGACATTGATCTGGTGAAAGCATGAAAAAAAAAGATCGAGGACAGTTTTGGGGAATTATCTTTAGAAATCATACACATTCTCCTGGATGTTAAATGTATGAATATTTTTGAGATTGGCCTCTTTGATTTTGTTACAGGTAAATGAAAAACATATTCTGTTGCATATAAATGAGCATGTACAGTATCTTCATCTTAAGTCATGCCAAGGTTCATTTTCCCACACTTTTAACAGGGAGGCAGAAGAAGTACAAAAATATGACCAAACACCATCAAATTCTTTGATTTTACAATTGATCTGATTTAGGTGGCAGTCATCACGTTATCTTAACTCAAACCAGAATGTATTTCTCTTTAAACCTGCAATAACATTATTTGGCCACTCGGTGGCAGTGGAAACAAGTTATGAACACAACATTGACATATTTTAAGTTGATTGTGAACTTATTATCAAACAGTTGCCTATTTGTACTTCAAGCAGTTAAAGCTTCAGTAGTCAGTATATTTTTGGCATCATTGGGCAAAAATCCCATAATAACCTTTCAGCATATTGTAATTCAAGTGTTCTGAGAGAAAACTAGACTTCTGCTCCTCCTCATGGCTCTGTTTTCAGGCTTTAAGAAATCTAGCCCGTGATGGTAAACTTTGACCAATCACAGGTCATTTCAGAGAGAGAGAGTTCCTATTGGTTGTTTTCATCCGGTCTGTGAAATCTTGCAGATGCCGTTAGGAGCACCGGACGACACCGGAGGACACCGGAGGACACAGAGGAACATGATTTTTTTCAGATTACCTGTCTCATGCACTACTGTCAGGATATAGCGATTTATAACAATAACTGTTTTTAATCATATTTGCTTTAAGCTCGCCTACTGCTGCTTTAAGGAGCAACATTATCATTCATTTGGTAGTTGTGTTTGTGTCCCACCTGATGAATTTATTCAACTATTTTGTTGTCTTTTAAGTTGTGTTCTGGTGATAATTCTCTGTTCATCACTACGTTCAAGTTTGATAAAAGTATTGATTTAAAGAGAAAGAAATGAGCAGATGAAAATATCAGATCTGTGTGGAGCGATGAAGAAATAAATCATATTTACATCACGTTTTCCACACAGTTTTCAATTGTTTGCGATTTGACTAGCGCTCTTTTAATTACATCATCTTGTTGTGCCGTCTTCTTCCGCAATGGTTTAATGGCACCTGACTTGAGAATTAGCGCCACCTACTGCTATCTCGATGCACTAACTCCTATTATTCACAGTAGTGGATGGAGATGCACAATAATTCCCTTTTCTTTGCCGTTTTTTTCTGGAAATTTGGTGAAGAAAGAAGTAGAAGTGGTAAATACTTTTAAAACTCTCTATTAGGGACGTTTTATTCTGTTCTTAACTGGCTTCTTGTCCATATTGGGGAACAATCAGTTTTATGTTGTGCGAGGTCAAATGTGACCTAAACTTTGAACCATTTTCAATCCAACATGTGCATGATTGTCCTATTTAAAGAGGCTTTCATACATGTCTGTTAGCTCTCAATAATATGTGTGAAAAAAGCCTCACATTTATGTCATTCTGTTGGTCCCCTGACAGCCATTGCTAACCCAATATCCTGTTTCAGAGAGAGTGAGCCTCCAGCATGTTGCTTTTGGCCCCTCACCAAATCTCGAAAGTATGAAAATTACCCATCCAGTCATGGCCTGCAGCTCTTTAAAAGCCATCAGCGTTCCTTTTGACAAACCTCCGCACGGCCCAGAGACCAGACCTGACTGGCAGAACACAACTCTGCCCACCGCCACCGCCAACCACAAAACCTCACCCCCCCACCCCCAAGGAACAAAGTAACCAAGGTCGTTTCAAGCCATTTGTAAGGCCACATAATTCAACGACCGCGAGGCCTGGCGATTATAGTTCTGCAGAAAGCCCAGATAAACAGCATCGGCTTCCTCTCGGCTTGTTATCAGCTTTCTCATACACTGGCTGGCCTGCGCTTTACCCCCGCCTCACTCAACGTGTCACATCCCTCTGGAGTGTCGGACCCAGAAATAGCTTGACATGTTGTCTCTGGGTGAGCTCTCCTTCTCTTTTTGTGAGGATATGAGTAGTATGCTACCAGTATGCATTTCTATCATTGTAGTGGCTTCCAAACGTGTAAACTCAGGCAGTCACAGGAGGACCACTTGTGCTTTGGAGTGCTGCGTAATAATAGGTTGTCACCGGAGTTCAATGAGGCTTTCAAGAGAAGCAGCATTGCCTCACTGACAAATAGGAGAAAAACAGCCAAAGTGATAGTTCTCTCTCTGATTTTACAGAACGGAAAAGGTCGCCCTCACTCAGACTGAGTCGAGTATGATTAACGCTGCTGCTGTTGACATGAAGGGAACAAATGAATCGAGCTCCATCTCCATCCAGACCGAGAAGGAAAAGCATCATTCAGAAGCATTTGGGATTACTGGCATTCCCGAGAGGCTGAGGTATTCGCCAGATTCCTCAAACACATTCATGCACAAACAGCGTCAGGTGTCAGGTGCTGTTTCAGTCCTGCCAGTGTCGGGTTAGGATCGTTAAGAACGTCAGACTTGGTGCTGTGATTGGTTTGAGCGGCAACTGGAAACGCACCAGGAACAGGCTTTCACTCAGACAGATGCTTGCCTTTATGACTTGTGACATGTCCTCAGTGCTAGACTTTGCATCACATTTCTTGGTTAGCCAGCCTTGCCAGGACTTGAACTTGACTTGGAACCTGTGAATAAAAGCTATCCTGCTACACAACTGTGTAAATGTGTGTGTGTGTGTGTGCAATTAAATTGCAGATGGAGTGCGCTAAGGGAAACTGGATGCAAAATCAATAACATTTTCTATGTCCACTTGTGGTCTCACCGTGGTTTTGGTGTTTTCGAGCGTTCGGCTGCTGGTCATTGAAATTGCTTCCTTTGAAATGGAATAGGCCCAGTTAGTGTTTAACTATCATCATTGAGAGAGCTGGTTTTGCTTGGCATTTCACCGTCACATGTATGAGGTCATCGTGAGACACACAGGCATGAACCTACTGTTCATCTCACAGGCGTGTGTGTGTGTGTCAAAAGGAGCTGTCAGTGTGTTATGCAGCAGCCCCCTCCTGTTGTTACTGACAGTAGTGTGGCTTACACATCAGCAAGCCACAAGTTTAGTGCACTGGTTAAGGGTGTAACGGTTCTGAAACTGAGGCCGAAAAGCGGTACACCCCTAGTACTGGTAAAACACCCGCGTGTTTCTACAATTCTACAATTTCATTTAGCAAATGCTTTTGTCCAAAGCGATGTACATCTGAGAGTTCGTACAACAAAAGCTAGGATCTAGATAGGAGGGAACAACGTGAGTAAGAGCCAACAACAGGCAGACTCCAGATCAGCTCTTACTGCTTGTTTTCCTCCGGTCTGTGAAATCTTGCAGATGCCGTTAGGAGCACCGGAGGACACCGGAGGACACCGAAGGAACATGTTTTTTTTCAGATGACCTGTCTCATGCACTACTGTCAGGATATAGTGACCGTTTCATAAAAATAACTTTTTAAAATCCTATTAACCCCATTTCTACCCACTGCTGCTTTAAAAGAAGGTTGACGGGACAGAAACACTTGGTCACATCATCAGACAGGTTGTAAACAAGCTAATAGTTTAGCTAGATTATTTAAACCACTTTATTTGGAGGTTAACAGGTTAGTGTGGCAACACCACACACCATAGGAATGATGGACAGATACAAAAGGAAGACCCAGGTTGGAATAAAACAGAATGTTAAGGTTAGTTCAGGTTTAATGTCAGGCCTCCATGTCCGGGACTCATCTAGGAACTGTGAAAACATGCTGTTGTCTTTCCTACCTGAAAACAGGAAGAGATGTTAGCCCACCAGGTGTACCTGGAGTCCAACCAGACAACCTGGACCTGGATCATTTGGCAACTTCAGTTGGACGTACAGGAATGTCCCAGACTGTTGATACTGTATGAGTAAGCTAACGTGTGGTTAGTGACTCACAGCGTTGTACATGTTGGCTCTTTTGACGCTTGGCCTTGTTCCAGCCTGTGAACTCAGTTTAGACGAATGAGGATGTGTCGATGGATAGTTTAGGACAAATACCAACACTGTTAGTTCTCCTGAATGTAATCCAACTCGGCTCTCTCATACTGGTGCTGTTGCACATCTGAAAGCAATAAAACCAGGAAGAGAGAGGGACCAGCACATTGGAGATGGTGAATGAAGAATTTTAACAAGTTAATAAATACCTTTTTATACTGTACCTGTTTACAAGGTTTTATGTGAAGCTGAAAAAAGGGTCAACATTACACAATGAACTGATGCACCAAAACAAAAAGGAAAGCTTTGTTACCATACGTTAGGGGGACAATTATTCTTTGTACACATGATATTGTTATACTCTGTTTTAATCTATATTCATGCTTTGAGTTTGAGCTTACCTGGACACAGATGTTATGAGTGTGAGCCAGAGGACCTGAGGACAAGATGACTGAGTCTTGTGTCAGATGGTTCTGTGGAACTTCTTCTCCTTTGCAAAGAACATTCAAAACCTAATAAAGGAAAATGTGTTTTTAACTTTTCACAATATATTAATAAGATTGTCTCCAAATCGGTTCTATCATGATACTGTTTGCCTAAAGTCCAGCCTCACTCTAAGGACTATACCGACCTCTGCTGGTGACAGGTAGGAAGTACAATAGCATGAATATCATGTAACATTTTACACCCCAAAACTCTGCTGTTACTGTTACACAGCAACATTCAACTAGACATTCTTGTACAGTACAGTGAGCAGTCAGTATAAAAAAAACAGAGATTTGTGTATAGGAAGCATGTCCAGGGTTGACTGCCATGGTGAAAAAACACGGAAACATTTTGACCAGTACGGCTCACACACCATGACAAAACTACTCTCCATGGCCAATTTACTGACATAATAACACAATAACTGGTTTAGAAGCATGAATGGAGTGTTTTGGGTGAGTTACTACCTTTTTCAGGTCAATTTATTGTTATAGTAATACAGTTATTCTGACTTTGTTTAATTCATATTAAATAAAATCACATTTTCGAATATTTTGTCCACCCCCCACTGAATAAATGTGTTAGACATAATATTCCAAAAACCTCCCAGTGACCATAAAGATGAATCAGCAACAGTCTAGAGAACTCCCTTCTTTAGGGCTTCAGGGCTGTTGTATTAGACTGCATTGGTTTTAGCTGGATGGACCTAATAAACTGGCAGCTGGGTGTATTTTAATCATTCTAATCTAAACTCAACAGTTTGGTCTCAGTCACATTAAGGTTTACACATCTCAAGTGAATGACAAAATTCCAGGGGAATGAGTGAACACAATCACACTTTGAAGCGGGGGTAGGCAGTATGTTTTTGGCATCATTGGGCAAAAATTCCATAATAACCTTTCAGCATATTGTAATTCAAGTGTTCTGAAAGAAAACTAGACTTCTGCTCCTCCTCATGGCTCTGTTTTCAGGCTTTAGAACATCTATTTCCTCAACTGATCTCAACATGGCTGCCGGGTCACAAACTTTCTCATTTTGCAGGTAAACAGTACACCACAAGACTGTTCCATAAATAAATAATCATCCGTGTAAGGAATGAATTATCATGTAATAAAGTCTGAGTTTGTGCTGATAAGTTCAACAGTGTCATAATAAAATGGGTAACTATTGATCAATTTGATTCAACTGAAAATTAATCTCCACATCTGAAAATTACTTTATGAGGATGAGCATTAAACGCCATGTTGCAATACATCTAACTCTGATTAAACTTCTGGCTCTGGTTAAAGCCAGAAGCTTAATCAGTTTAAACTCGCTTCAGGAAGCAGGAACTGGCTGAAAATTAGTCTAATATCAAATTGCCAAACTTGTTTTATTTTTTCAAGACATGTATCTAGTCCGCCCAGTTGAGTGGGGGCGGGGGGACAGGTGACTACTTCCATGTAAGTAGTCATGAAGAACTCATGAGAGTGATGACGGTCTGCCTGAACAGCTTTGAGACTGAACCCTGAACAGCTGACATGTATCAGAAGTTTCAGATCAGACATGAAACAGGTTCACTGAGCTTCTGGATATCTTTGTTGAGAAAAAAACATCAAATCTGAAACATGTACTGATGTTTAAAGACCTGTTACTACATATAAAGTAACTGCTTCATGAAACAGGCCACATGTTTTCAGTATTGTAGTGCCACCTTGTGGCCGACTACAGCAATCACATTATTATGAATCAACCACAAAGACCAGTCTCACCGAATCAGCTTAAAGCAGCAGTGGGTAGAAATGGAGCAAATATGATAAAAAAAAAGTTATATCGGTCGCTATATCCTGACAGTAGTGCATGGGACAGGTAATCTGAAAAAAATCATGTTCTTCTGTGTCCTCCGGTGTCCTCCGGTGTTCCTAACGGCATCTGCAAGATTTCACAGACCGGAGGAAAACAAGCAGTCAGAGCTGATCTGGAGTCTGCCGTCCAGCTGCCGTCTATGAGAGCCGGCTGTCAATCACTCGCGAACTCCGATCAAACAGTCAAACTAGGCAGCGCTGATCAAATATGAATCAATATTCTGTTACTGTAATGTCTATTTCTCTCCTCAAATGTTCTCAGAAACATCTTGTAGTGTACTGTTTAGCTGTAAAATGAGAAAGTTGGTGACCCGGCAGCCATGTTGAGATCAGTCGAGGAAATACCAAGCACCGGGATTTTTGCCCAATGATGCCAAAAACTTGTTGCCTACTGAAACTTTAAACTATTAAAAGTGATACACATGTATGTAAATAAAAGCCGGAATATTGTTTGATTTAAAACAAACAACTCTTGTATTATTTTTTCCTTAAAGCTTCAGTAGGCAGTATGTTTTTGGCATCATTGGGCAAAAATTATATAATAACCTTTCAGCATATTGTAATTCAAGTGTTCTGAGAGAAAACTAGACTTCTGCTCCTCCTCATGGCTCTGTTTTCAGACTTTAAAGGGACAGTTTGTAAGAATCAGAAATTGCTCGTTAACAGAGACACCTGCGGCCATTAAGTCAACGAAAGTCAGCGCCCTGTTGCTCGCGCTCACGCTTGTGCTCGCTCTACATAGACATAAACGAGCATCGCTCAAAATGGTGAGGCGGCACACGTCAGCTAAAACCACAATATCACTCTATATTTCAGCTGCTTGGCAGTAATGTTAGCTGACCAGACGAAGGTCTCTCCATGAATCACTTCTGATCCTAGTGTTGGCTTTTCCTGCCTCGGCCTCCCGACCGCGGCCGGAGGGAACAGGGGAGACACCGGAGTTTTGGTCGGAGACGATAACGTTTCTCTCTGCAGAGCCCCGTCACTTCACAAGACACGGGAAACCTCTGTTGGTCTGGAGGAGCTGCAGCATTTATTTCTGCACAAACGTCCACTGTACATTCACTAGATATTCTCAGAGCTAAACTAACTCTTATGCAGTGTGTAGTGTGCGCACATGCACGTGAGAGTGGAGCGAGATAGTGAGAATGAGCGCGGTGCGTGAGTGAAGGCAGGCAGAGGAGCAGAGTACAGCAGAGACTCCGGCCCTGGAGACCAAAGTTCCCCTCTGTCTTCTGGCCACGGTCGGGAGGCTGAAGCAGGAAGAGTTAACACTGTTCATACGTGTAAGAATGGTGCCTTCAAATGGGGTCGTGTTTACCGTGTTTATGTGTTGGGCCCATATGAACGCCACACTCATGTCGTATTCACGACCTCGTAAGTGGAAGAAAGTTTCTGAAATTTCCGAGTTCACGATTTGTGACGTGTTTGTTGACATTGTCAGAAATGGCGGAAGTTATGGAAGTTCATTTTTCGGCACATAATAAGTTAATATATTTGTAATTTTAGCCGTATATTGGTTTTCTTCATAATTTTATAAAATGTCTGAGGAAAATGTTGATATTCCTAACGACCTCATCTTTCTCCTCTGTCATTATGTCTTTGCATTTCCTGCATTATGTTACCCACTAGCTAGCTTGCTAAATTGCTAGCCTCTCTGGCTTCTAGATGTTGCTCAGCAGCGGTGTTCTCACGACTTAACCACTTGAACGCCAAACATATGGAGTACAAGACTTCCCATGTTGTAAACACGAGTTCACGAGTTTCATTTGAAGGCACCATAAGTTACAAAGCACCTTTAAAAAATCTAGCCCGTGACGGGAGACTTTGACCAATCACAGGTCAGTTCAGAGAGAGAGAGCGTTCCTATTGGCTGTGCTCTGGTCATGTGACCAGAACTTGACGTTCCTTCAACAAATTTTACAATAGCTGCTGCGTCACAAACGTTCTCGTTTGGTCGGAGTTCAGAGTGATTGACAGCCGGCTCTCATAGACGGCAGCTGGACAGCAGACCTTGTTTTCAGGTTACCTGTTTCATGTACTACTGTCACGATATAGCGACCGTTTTATAAAAATACGTTTTTTTTAATCATATTTGCTCCATTCTCTCCTATTTCAGCTTTAATTTAATATTGTATTTTTTATTCTCCTCTCTCCTGTGCCTGTCATGTCTTGTGGGCCAGTTAATAGGTAGTAGAATATATAGAATATGAGCTATCATAATGTCAGACATATTTATGAATTCAGTCAGCTTGTTATCAACAATGAATGTAGTATTTTGGTGTATTTAATCATTCAGAGTATGAAGATGGAGGGCTTTATTTCCTTCACTGTGTCTCTTCTAACACTCTGACAACAACTTCCTCCTGAAAGTCAAACGAAAGTCTGCAGGGGGACAATGGGACAATGGGTGTCCGCCAGCAGGGGGACAGACAGAAGGATGTCCTGGTCCTGGGTCAGCTCCAGGTCGCTCATGTCCCCTAAGCAACGTCCTGATTAATGCAAACACTGCGTTACTATGGAGGCCGAGACACAATCACTTCAGCTCACACAGTCACCGAGCCGGGGACAGCAGAGCAGGACATGGACACGGAGGACTCACCTGCCGAGGACAGGAGACTGGACTTCATAGCGGACTACGTGCTGAGGACTCTCAAACTGAAACGGGACAAATGGCAGAAGTGCGTGTCCAGCGAGGACAACAGACAGGTGCTGCAGGACTTCGTGGACAGAGCCGAGCAGAGGACTCTCGTGGTGTCTGTGTCCGCGGGGGGACAGCTGCAGCCCTCCGGAGCCTTCACGGCCGCCGGCTCCTCCAGCTCCTCCAGGACCAAGGCGGTCTACTTTGTGAAGCACAGCAGGACAGCACTGCGTCCAGAGACCATGAAGGACAGCCTGCTCTACGGGGACCTGTCCTACGCTCCGCTGGATCAGTTCTCTGCTCTGGTAGAGGAGGTAAGCAACAGCACCATGGGTTAATGATTGTTAGAGGCATGGAGGACATGTCTCTGTCCTCCACAGTGGAGCTGCAGAGGACTTTCACTCTGTCTCTGAGGGCCAGCTGTTGAATGGAACACAGTACAAGTATTATGTACTTAACTTGTACTTTACGTGAGTATTTTATACTCCTTACTTGTACTCCAAATACTGAACTTTATACTCCGCTACACCCCCACCCCCCCACCCCCCTCTCTCCCTCTCTCCCTCTCTCCCTCTCTCCCTCTCTGTGCATTGTGTGCATCACTTTCTCATTTGCACACAGTTGGTGTTAGGCCTGGTGGTGGAAGTAACTAAAACCTTTATACTTCTACTTCACTACATTTTAGAGGGAAATATTCACATGTCTGTTACAGCTGTAGTTACTAGCAAGCAAATAAGCTTCATCCTAAGACGTTTAAATAGAAAAGTGTCATTCCCTTACAAAAAAGGAAGTTTATTCAAGTGTGCTATTAGTATTCTCCTTTTAAACTTCAAATAAGAGAGTATTCTTTCAGTTCACTTTGTATGTACTTATCAGAGATATACTTACTAAAATATACTTAAGTATACTTGCCTTATACTGACAAGTATAAAGAAAAGTCTAAGTGTACTTGGCAGGCATACAGAAGAGTCAGAGTATACTTGGCTTATACCGACAAGTATACAGAAAAGTATAAGTATACTTGGTAAGTATACAGAAGAGTCCGAGTATACTTGGCTTTTACTGAAAAGTATACAGAAAAGTCCAAGTGTAATTGGCCAAGTACTATGAGTTAACTTAAAGAAAACTTACAATTATACTTGCAGTAAAATCTATTTAACTAGTAGTTTACTGAGAGTACACTTAAAGTGTACTTTCATATGCTAAAAAGTGGGCTACAAGTATATATCTAACAGTATACCACCTATAAGTTCACTGGTAGTATAGTTCATAGTATAGTTGCAGTAAAAAAAAAACCATGGTTATAAACTAGTTGTGTACTCAAAATGTACTACTCTTGCATTTAAAGTACACTTAAAAGTATACTTTTATAAACTAAAAAATGGGCCAATTTAGTCCCAATAAGTATTGAAGTAGCACACTTACAAGTATACTACTAGTACATTGATATTAGAATACTAATTACATAAAGTATACTTGGGAATATACTTTAACGATACTTAAGTTTACTTCGTAAAATAAACTTGAAATATACTTGAAAGGAGCCATGTGATACATTAAGTATATTTGGCTGATAAGACTTATGTAGATCTGTACATTTTACATTGTGGTATTTGAAGTTACTTCTTTCACCACTGTTAGTAGTAACTCGACTGGTAACTTTCATTAACTTTGGACTAAAACTGCATTAGTATGAACTCTTTTTAGAGGGTTAAGCACTCATGTAGTTAGTGAAATGCACCATAGCCCTTCTTTCTCCATCACTCTGGACTGACTGTTGGTAATAACCCGGCTACAGTCCAATAATCTGCTTTAATCAACACAGCGCAGCTTTTAAGCACCCAACTTCACAAATGTAACACAAATGAGTAATGAGTACTGTAACTAACTGTAACAAACTGTAAGCACAATATATACTAAAATAATAAAAGCTATAAAAGTAGATTCTTAATTAGGGCCGTTTCTAAAAGATGGATGGCTTGCCTTAAGGCCCCCAACATCTAGTGGTGCATAAAGTAGGCCTATTAAGCACATTTACAAATAATTACATGATCACAAACTAATTAGCAGACAGTGATGTGGAGCCTCGGGGCCCCCAGGGTCCGGGGCCCCTGTGCATTTGCTAGCTTTGCCTGTTCATAATCACTGTTCACTGTGTCCGACAGCTACTGTTACTTTGGACACATGAAGGTTAAACATATAAAAATATGAGGAGAGCTTTTCCTCTGACTTCAAAACAGGTGTTACTGCCTTTGTGTTTCACTTTAGTGTGCATGCATTGAACTGTAAGGGCTTTATGTCACATATTGATAGAGTTTCATGTATAATCATCCCTTTCAAAGACAATTCTTGCTTCTTTTCATGTTGGCTGCTGCTGCTCATGCTAATTAAGCATCTGTAGCGTTTTTCTTTTTAGCGGGATACTTCAGTGTGTTTAGTTTAGTGGCTGGGCTGGGTTAGGGCTAGGTGTTAAGTGTGGGTAGTTGGCACTCTTGTGGTCTCACAGTCCCACCTTGTGGCAGTGCCATGCAGAGCAGGAAATCAAGCCAGGCAACCAGTTAGTCATTCAGTTCTGTTTAATCACTGGGTTTAAAGCTACAGTGGGTAGAGATGGAGCAAATATGATTAAAAAAAGTTATTTTTATAAAACGGTCACTATATCCTGACAGTAGTGCATGAGACAGGTAATCTGAAAAAACATCATGTTCCTCTGTGTCCTCCGGTGTCCTCCGGTGCTCCTAACGGCATCAGCAAGATTTCACAGACAACAACCAATCAGAACTGATCTGGAGTCTGCCGTCCAGCTGCCGTCTCTGAGCAGCTGTCAATCACTCGTGAACTCCGATCAAATGGTCAAACTAGACAGCGCTGATCAAATATGAATTAAGATTCTGTTACTGTAATGTCTATTTCTCTCCTCAGATGTTCTCAGAATCATCATGTAGTGTACTGTTTAGCTGTAAAATGAGAAAGTTTGTGACCCGGCAGCCATGTTGAGATATGTTGAGGAAATACCAAGCACCGCCCACCAGCTGGAGCACAGCCAATAGGAACGCTCTCTCTCTCTGAAATGACCTGTGATTGGTCAAAGTCTCCCGTCACGGGCTAGATGTTTTAAAGCCTGAAAACAGAGCCATGAGGAGGAGCAGAAGTCTAGTTTTCTCTCAGAACACTTGAATTACAATATGCTGAAAGGTTATTATGGAATTTTTGCCCAATGATGCCAAAAATATACTGCCTACTGCCACTATAATAAAAGTGCACGCACGCACGCACGCACGCATGCACATACACACACTCACAAATACAGATTTAAACTGCCAACAAAGGTATTCCAGTACAACCTGTCAGGCCATGTATTCTGCAATAAAACGTTCCTAACTGGAACTTGTGGACTATTTGTGATTTGACCAGTCACTCCAGTGGTGGATGGTGAAGAGAAGCTACGGTCAGCCATCTTCTTTCTTTAACCAATACAGTGATATATAATATAGACTTATATAACACTGACATGGGCAATTCTGCTGCATAATGGCTACTTTTACTTTTAGTACTAAAAGTACATTTTTTAATGCAAAACTGAAGTAACAGATGTGAATACTTTTACGTTTACTCCAAAGCAAACATGTTTATCATGTTGACAAAGCTCCTGTTCCCTGATCCTCCTCCAGGTCGTGGCCCCACTGCTGTCTAACAGTAGGAACCACAGTGAATGGCCTCAGGTCGTGTCTCAGGATGTCAGACGCCACGTCCACTCCCTCAAGACCAATGTGTTCGTGGTGTCTGGCCAAGTCCAAGGCAAGACGCTGCTGCCTCTCCCCGCAGGCTCCGAGAGAGTGGAGCAAGCTGCCCTGGAGACAGACAAAAGGTAAACTAACACATGAGGCAGAAAGGTTCATGTCAGTGCATCATTTCTTTCCAGGCTGAGAGTAAACGGTGTTCTTGTGAAACTTCACAGGGGGGAAATAGTGGATAAGAGCATCATCCACTCCTTGGAGTCAGCAGTGATTGAGTGGAGCCATCAGATCCGCGCCGTCCTGAAGAAAGACTCCTCTGAGGCTCTGCTGGAGGGCAAAAACCCGACACCACACACAGAGCTGCTCTTCTGGAAGAACAGGTCAGCACCTCCGTTATTACAGACACTGAATATCTACTGGCACCTTCTGTGAAAGACTTGTTCCAGCGCTGTGATTGTGTGAAAATAACACGTCCCTACAGGACCTCAGAGTTGAATTGTTTTAGAAGTTTTTGCTGGTGATACTAATTATTCGAGATCCGGAGCACCTGTGCTATCAAGTGAAAAATGTAATTTGGAGCCCAGTGCTCTCTTTGTATTTCTTTGTCGTACTGACGTAGCAGAAATATATCTTATGAGGCCAATATCCTCTACCTCTATCATCCTCTGCACTAATGTGTTCTCCATCTGTTCACTTCTTCAACACATACAGTTACTGACTGCATCCACTCTGCTTACACAAACTAAGTTATAATGTCATTGTTTTAAATGTTTGAATATAAAACGACTCGTTGAAATCGGTTGAGAAATGTAGATGTTATGGTGCTTTTTATCCAGAGAAACGGCAGCTCCCCCTTTCACTTGTATAGGGTTACAGGCCAGTCTTGCCCGGTCCAATATCACCTGTGTTATTTACTTTGTACACTGCTGATTGCACCACCAGTGTGCCCAACCAATTTATTTTAAAGTATTCTGATGATTCCACCTTAATTTCTCTGCTGACTGACAGCGATGACCTCAGTTTGCATCAGTGTAATGTTGACTGGCTAATTGAATGGTGTGACAAAAACACTCTTATCATTAACACTAGTAAGACAGAAGAAATGATTTTTGGCCTTCCTCCTGACTGTCAGTTGCCTCCAGTTACAATTCATAATGTCTCTTCATACAAATACCTGGGAGTTCTGATAGACTCCACCCTATCATGGACCCTCACACTGAATTTACTTGTAAGAAGATACAGCAGCACATTTACTTTCTTCGCAGACTCAGATCTTTTGGAGCCAGTAGCCAGATTATTTTTCTATTTTTCAGTTCAGTGATTCAGAGAGTCCTGTTGTACTGCAGCACAGCCTGGCTCAGTAGTCTCTCTGTAAAACATAAAACTAAACTTTATAGCCAAATCAAAATCTGCGCGAAGATCATTGGCCAACCTGTGACAGCCTTCTTTCAAGCAGCTCACAACCAGAGTATGCTCAGACTGGCCAACAGCATCTCTTCTGATCCCTCACATGTTTTAAATGGGGAATATCAACTTCTGCCCTCCAAGAGGCCATTTAGAGTCCCTACGTTTAATCGCATCAGGCTGAAGAATGCTTTTGTCCATCAGTCCATCTTGTTGCTAAATAATAATTAATGTTCGCTAAGGAGATGTAAATCCAGAGGACAGATGGTCATCTTTGTAATAGGTTATGTATGGTTAATTGTGATGTGTTTTTGTCTGATGGGTCTTACTTGTCTGTTTGTTTATGGTAACAGTATGTCTATTGTATGTGTACTTTTTCTCAAATTGAGCTGCCTATGAATGCAAAATGAATTTCAGTGCAAACTGACATAAAGTTGTATCGTATCGTATCGTATATGGCGCCCACGTTGACGTACGATCCAGGAGTCAATGCGGCGTCTACGTATATATGTCTATGACCCTGAACATAGCTTGTGGTAGAACTTAGGAAGGACTTCACACAATCTTAGTAGTGGACGTACGAGTAGCTAGAGCAACACACACTAGAGCAACACACACCAGTGGCCTTGTTCAAATGTGACAGAAACCCTTTTTGTTCTCCTTGAAGATATGCAGACCTGGAGTGCATCCACTCCCAGTTCAAATCGTCTAAGGTGAATAAGATGGCCGTGCTGCTGGAGGCTGTGGAGAGCAGCTACTCCCCTGCTTTTACTAACATGCAACAGGATGTGCTTGCAGGTAAGGACACAATCTCTACACCTGACAATATAGAGAAATGAAATGATGCTCTCTGAGGTGTAGCACATGCTTGGTTTAGGGGCTAAAGCGTGATTTATGATGTGGTTGAACTGACTGTGATCACATCTCTGCTCGCCAGCCTTGGAGGAGGCGAAGGACATCTGCACCTATCTGAGGCCCCTGCAGCGTCTGTTTGAGGACATGGAGAGCGCCGAGTTTCCTGATGTCCGGGGTCAGATCGGCCCTTTGATGCACACAGTGTGCCTGGTGTGGGCCAACTCCAGATACTACAACACCCCGGCACGCCTCGTCGTTCTGCTGCAGGAGACCTCCAACCTCCTCATACAGCAGGTCGGCTACAGTCTCTTCTCTGCGTCAAGTGGCGATCAATCCCGAGAGCTTGCTTTTCTTTACTTTTTATTTTTTGTGGTAACAATCTTTGTTGCTAAGTAGTCATTACTGTGTTGTTTCTGAGCAGCACTTGTCAGAGATCACCTGTCAGCACAGAGTGGGTGGATGCTTGATGAAGTTTTACTGTCTGTGGGTGGAACTCTTTTCTTTATTCTTCTCAGCCAGGAACTCTTTCACTGTCCATGCTACCAAGTTCTCTGTTGTTCCCTTGTGTTCAGTGTTTTAGAAACAAACCTTTGCTTCTGCTGGCAGAAATGTACCGGGTACCAGAACCTCTGTCCCAGGGTTGGATTAACCCGCTGGGCCTTTATTCACAACCCTCCCCAAAGCTCCCCTCCCTCTCTATGGGATGTGTAGCCTGTGTATCCTGTGGCGTTCAACGGGGGGGTAACGATACGTTTTTACGACACGATACGATACGTATCACTTTCCATGATCCCGATACGATTCAAGGACGATATTTAGCTCATCTAGAGCGAATGCCTTGAAATGGATATGGACAGGAGGGGCAATGAGCGAGAGGACGCTCCTGCTCTCACATGACCGTTTGCTGCTGTGGTCGGAAGTTGATGATTGTTAAAGCCCTGCTTTCTGTTAATTTATCTCCAGCAGGAGGAGACGGTAAAGAAGAGAGCGAGTGAGAGAGACAGTCAGTGTGTTGTGTTGATTCTGTCGGTGGGATTTTATGTAATTCACTGTGTTGATTTCACCCGTTCAACGCACACACAAACGCCATTGTGAAAATAAACACACTAAAGTAAGGTGGAGGAAACTAAACAATAAAATGAAACCCCTCAGTTAGTTAATGCAATAAGTTGGGCTAGTTAACTACACCTAACTAGCTAACTAACCTAACCTAACTAGCTAACTAACTAGAAAGACAAACTGACAGATAAACAGATTTATTAGTTTGCTACTCAGACGCCAACGAGCATGAGTGCTCCTGCAGCTTGGAGGATGACCTTTGACCTGCAGCTTGGAGGATGACCTTTGACCTGCAGCTTCTACGTCATATTCCCATTTAACCAACAACCTTCTCTTTTAACTTTGAGCACAAAATTAAGTTATTTGTCAAAAAAGAATTGGCAAACAGTGTTGCTAATCAACAAATGACTCAAATAAATAAGAAATATCATAGACATGACTAAATACACTGGAGGGGGTGGGGGAGGTCTTCAAGCTCTCTTCAGGTTGCTGCTGCAGCTTGCCGTGTGACTAACCCAGCCACAGATACGATGCAGGAGTTCATTTATCTGAGTTGTCTCGCTGTCTCAAACCACAGGAGAGTTACTCGCTTTTACAAATGAAACGCTTTAATGAAATGGAGATAATTAGTTAAACATGTATCTGTTACTATAGCAACAACTAACCTGTTCCTGCTCTCCGACACCAGGCCCGGGTGTACATAGTCCCAGAAGAGGTTCTGAGAGGAGAGCTTTCAGAGAGTCTCCTGAAGGTGCAGACCAGCCTGGAGATCCTGCAGCTCTTTCGGAGCACTTATGAGGACCGGAGGGCCAATCTGAGTCGGTACCGGAGGAACGGGAGCGTTGTGAGGCCTTGGGACTTCTCCCCACTGTTGGTCTTCTCTGGACTTGACCGCTTTATTAACAGAGTCAGGATAATTAAGGTGAAACGTTATTCATTACTCAAAAGGTGGCGAATAATTGTAAAATGTGTGTGTGCAGTATATGGATTGAGATGCCAAAGTAAAAGTAGCCTTATGTAAAAGATTAGAGCTTTCCTCAGAGTGATACTGCAGTTGAGCTTGACTGTTCCATTTTCCATTTCTTTTTCCGTACAGGACGTCCTGTTGACAGCCGTGGACCTGCTGAAGCTTGAAAAATTGGAGATTGGAGGCGTCCGAGGCCGAGCCCTCGGCCAGCAGGTCCAGCTGCTCCACCGAGAGTTCGCGGACACTTATAAATTGTTCACAGAGAAGCCCTACGACTGCTTGGACCTCAACAACACGGTACGGAGTATTGGGATCAGGGTGCATGACGTTTTTGTTCACTTGCTTGCTTTGGGAAAAATAGGCTGTGACGGACAGTTCATTTTCACAAAGGTGTCATGAAACACGAGACGCCGACTACAAGCCGAGCACTTCTCAGTACATGCTCTTTTTTCTCTCAGGCTGGCAAACACCACCGCAGCCTGGTCACTCCTGCGTTTGTGGAGCAAATTGTGTCCCGGTGCCTAATGAAATGAAGTTTTTTTCAGTGCCATCTAGTTGCTTAAGCAAGATGTTTCTGAGTTATAGCAACGAAAAGCAATTTACTTTGCTTGTAAGACCCAGTCAGTGCTCCCCCGCTGGATGGCTTTGAGTCAGTGAGATGTGAAAAGGAATTTGCTGTGCTGGCTCTGCGTTAGCTCGCACTGCCGTGTGGTGCTTTTGGCTGTCGGTCTAGCTGAGCTATCTGCCCTGCAGGAGTATGAAGACGATGTGAGGGAGTTCAAACTTAAGGTGGATGACACAGACCGACGACTAGGAGCCGTCTTCTGTCAGGCCTTTGAGGACGCCTCTGGACTGGAGCACGCCTTCAAGGTCTGAGAACTTAATCTCTCTCTGCTTCTCTCTCTCTCACACACACATTTATTGAAAGCCCTTTCACTTATCTGACGTCTGCAGGTTCTGGATATGTTTGGGAGCTTGCTGGAGCGCCCCCTAGTGGCTACCGATGCTCTGGACAGATACCCTCTCCTTGTCTCCATGTTTGACACAGAGCTGGACTGCTGCAAACGCCTTTACAACAAACACATCCACACTGCAGAGGAGCTGGGTGAGAGCCGGAACAATGGCTGCATTCTACACAATACTCACTTTAGTCACTTCACAGAGAGCTCAACACAATTGAAATGCAACGGAATTGTGTTGCTAGGCAACAGTTTGGGTCCATGTTTACTTCCTGTCAGCTGATGTTATTTACATCCACTGCAACAGGAAATAAACTGGGACACATTTAGAATGTTTACGTTTAAAACCGTGTAATGGTCTAAATATTGTATATTTGTGACATCACAAATGGACAGAAATCCTGACGGCTTGTTTCAAACGTACAATTTCTGAATACGGGCTGTTTGTATTTCTCAGTATTTTGAGCGTTTTGATAGTTTAACAGTATTTATAAAGCACTTAAATCTGCTTGATAATGTAAAAGACCGGAAAATCTCACTTTTTACAATATGGGACCTTTAAGGTCCAGAACATGAACCACATTTAGGTTCAGCATTATTACATGTTGTTCCACATCTGTCCCTCACATCTCCTCCTGTCACATCTCTTCTGTGAACTCTCTAATAAAGGCACAGACTGCCCCCAAAGATACTAAAGTCTGAGTGAGAATGTGACTTTCATCTACACCCAGCAGTGAGATCCATGGAACGCTTCAAGGACACGTTGACAGGACACATTGGTTGTTGCAGAGATTAAACTTGGGATGGTTTTGATTTTAAAGCCCCTACACACCCGTAGTCTACCCACACACACATGTTTTCTTGTCAGGACTGTGTGGGTGGGTAATTGGACTTGATAGACAGCTCCCTCACTGTCCTTGTACTGTTGTTGCATCCATCAGGGCGGGACAACTTACCCTGTCATCAACTGGTACATTGACTTTATTCTGATACACATAATTCCCAGCAGAGCTCCACCAAACGTATGTTAGCTCACTCTTTCACTGACTCTGTTGTAAATATGTGTGTAACAGTAAGATTGTTGACCTCCTCAGGTTGGACTCCAGTGAATAAGAATATGCCGGCAGTAGCTGGCGGGCTGAGATGGGCCCAGGAGCTACAACAGCGCATCCAGATCCCCTTCTCCAAATTCAGACAAGTCTCCTACCCGTGAGTCTCCAACACAGCAGATTAAAAAAAGACTTTTGTTGTGGTGTTACATTTCCCGCGGTCTCGGTGTGAATGAATCACTCTGTGAACTGTTTTAACCCTCTGAGACCCTCTGCGTGATCGTAGGTGATCCCGACCGACTTTACTGTCTGTCAGAGGCTGTAGCAGGTTCAGTGTTAGAGCTGAAGGTACGTCTACCATATGAAACTAGGAAAGGAATCCATTGGTAACAACCATGTCACGTTGTCGGGAAGGAGGTTAAATAACGCTCCAAAGTGAAAATTTCAGCGAGGAAAAGGGTCCCTTGACCTCTGACCTCAAGATATGTGAATGAAAATGGGTTCTATGGGTACCCACGAGTCTCCCCTTTACAGACATGCCCACTTTATGATAACCACATGACGTTTTTTTCATGCAGTATAAATGTGTTATTGTCTCCTTGAATATTTCTGCATACTGGGGTCCCTAAACAGTCTTGAATTACATAAATTGGGTATCACTGTAAAGCTGAGACTCTTTTGGATCCAATGAGCCCAACTGTATTCATGTGTGATGATGTTAGTCCCCATAGGAGACATTCCATTGACCTCACTGTATAAAATGACCTGTGGTGACCTCTAGGATAATCACAGCCTCATGAAACTTTACAGCCACAAACTAGAGACCTAGAGCATTCAGAGGATGGATGGATCAAACTAGAGACCTAGAGCATTCAGAGGATGGATGGATCAAACTAGAGACCTAGAGCATTCAGAGGATGGATGGATCAAACTAGAGACATAGAGCATTCAGAGGATGGATGGATCAGACTAGAGACCTAGAGCATTCAGAGGATGGATGGAT
>CAKALU010046272.1:0-27678 GCA_916700995.1 Hozukius guyotensis
GGGGGTTAGGAATAATTATGTGTTGTGTTAACTCCAGGGAGAGTGATAGAAGCTGGAAAACAAGCCTGTTGGTGTGAGAGGAAAACAGCTCCATAAAGTGGATAATGTCTGATATTAAGATCCAAAATGAGTACAGGGAAACACATTTTAAGGCCATATGGACAGCAAAGAGGAAAAATGGTCCAATACTCATTTTTATTTGCTAACGTAGTATGACACACATGTTCTGTTACTGCAGTGATGTTTGAGGTGTCCTGATATAATAAGACTTCATCAGAAATTTGTATTTTCTGTGGCCATGGATTTAAAATAGGGCTGTGAATCGATTAAGATATTTAATCGATTAACAACACAAAACAATGACAGATATTGTCCAGGAACCCTCACGGGTACTGCATTTAGCATAAAACAATATGCTCAAATCAGAACATGGCAAACTGCAGCCGTTAAATCAAATATCAAAACGCCTTATTATCGCGTTAACTTTGACAGCCCTAATTTAAAGTAAAAAAAATGTAAACTAAAATGTATTTTCATCATTTCAGTCGCTCATTTCTCACACTTGAACAGGTGTTGGCATTATTAGAAATGCAGCAAAGCAATATCAGGAGTAAAAGAACAGTAGGGAAGAGGAGCACTTATTTGGTTTAACTGTAATTTTCAAACTGTTTAAAAAAAGGGCACAATCAAATTGGAACATGAGTCAGCAGTACAGGACTTCTAAATCCTGCCCACATAATGAGCACACAAACTAAAGACCTAGAACAACAGAATAACGCTCTGTTGTTGTTGAACAAAGGATGAGAGATAATACAGACTTCTGCTTTTAGTTCAAATAGCTAATTATTCCTCTAATGATGTTACACAATTCATGAGAAAAACCCTGCGAGAGAAGCCTTAATATTTGGAATTATTTATTTATGTAAAAAGAAAGAGAAACCTACCTTCAGGATGGGGAGGTTGGACTGCTCCGCCAGGAAGACGGCGCGGTTGCAGAGTCCGGCGATCCTGGCCAGGGCGCCCCAGGTGGCGGAGCTCCTGTCGAAGGAGGTCCCGCTCTGGTTCTCGGTGGTGTCGGCCTCGTGGATCTGGTTGTCGAACCACATGTGGGCCACGGTCATCCTGTTCTGGGTCAGGGTGCCGGTCTTGTCGGAGCAGATGGTGGAGGTGGAGCCCAGGGTCTCCACGGCTTCCAGGTTCTTCACCAGGCAGTTCTTCTTCGCCATGCGCTTAGCGGTCAGGGTCAGACACACCTAGAGACGGGAGTGCTTGGGTCAGTTTTTGGCAGCTTAAGGACGTCCTGTCGTCCCGGGGCCGAAAGAAAATATGATCCGGGAGGATGAAAATTAATGTGGGACCAGAGTTAAAAGATGGGCCAATATGCAAAACCTTGTTTGTTGACCAAATGCTACTTTTTACACATAGAAAATATTTTAATTTAACTTGGCTGCATTGTTAACATCAAAATCAAAAGAAACATGTAAATTATAAATAACAAAAAAAATAAAAATAAAATTACTTTTTAAAATTAAAAAAAAAAGGTTTTAGATAAATTATAAATTTATGAACAAAAATAAATCACTTTTGATGTTCGATATATGTTAAGGTCACTCTGAGCTTACCTCCTGTGCTTGTCTTATGCACGTTAGTGCCCTAGATAATATGGTGTACTGTCTAACACCCCTAACCATTTCTCATTATTTATTCATGTGTTTATTATTTACTTTCTTTTAACTATGATTATTTAATTTTGTTTTTTGTGTGTATTTATTTATTTATTTTTTTGTTCACTTCTTTTCCTTGCGTGGTTTTAGTTGTGTATCCTGTGAGTATTGTCATAGGTGGGGGATGGGTGGGATATCCATCAGTCCAAACATGTTTGTACAGTGGATTGTCAGAGTTGCATTAACAAAATTCTGAAATAAACTTTGTTTAAAAAAAAACGATCACTTTGAATGATTAACTAATGATAATGTAGAAAAACAAAGATTTTTAATTTAGGACGGTCCGCATTCATTTCGGTTCCGGTAGGATGGTGATCCATAGTTCGACCTTTAATACACAACAAACACCAGGACTCACGGTGACGGTAGCCAGGAGACCTTCTGGCACGTTGGCGACGATGATACCGATGAGGAAGATGACGGCCTCCAGCCAGCTGTACCCGAGGGCGAGGGAGAGGACGAAGAAGGAGACGCCCAGGAAGACGGCCACGCCGGTGATGATGTGGATGAAGTGCTCGATCTCGATGGAGATGGGGGTGCGTCCGACTTCCAGTCCGGAGGCTAGCGTGGCGATGCGACCCATGACGGTGCGGTCTCCGGTGCTGATCACGATACCACGGGCGGTTCCTGTAGAAACGAGGGTTAGATATATATTTTCACTGATTCACTACAGATAAAATGTGTCTGTGAACGCCTTTGGTGCATCCTGTGGTCGTACCTTCAACACAGTTGGTGGAGAAGAAAGCGATGTTCCTGGTCTCCAGAGGGTTCTCGTTGGAGAAGTCAGGAGTACGAGTCTGGGGCTCTGATTCGCCGGTCAGAGAGGAGTTGTCCACCTGAGGAATATAACACAGACTGTGATTGACGGAACAGAGAAAAACAACGTGGCTACAGGAAAGAAAAGACATCAAAAGTGAGAAGACACAAAGTTCCTCTCTCAGGGAGGAAAACAAACTGTTCTTCCTCCACATGTTAAGCCCTTTTCTCAGCCTTTGATGGTACATTCGGTAGTGGAGCAACAGCTAGATGCTGCAGACGCAGGTGACGAGATACAACAATGAATGATGCAGACGCTGATGGAAAGGCATGGGGAATAACTGGGTCAAGTGTTGCTCTTGGGTGTTGGGTTCAGTTCAGGACCCAAAATGGGTCACAGGCTTGTTTTTGTCCCCATAATAAGATGAAAAGGCTTTTTATCAAAATAGTGACTGCAGATGAAAAGTTTAAGAGGGCAGGCTCTACTTCACAGTCACAAGGCACCGTCTGATAATTAAATGTCAGAGATATGAACAAAAAGGTGCTCGACAGAAGAAAATAACTTCACCCACCTTGCAGCCGTGAGCGGAGATGATTCTCAGATCAGCGGGGATCCTGTCTCCACCTTTCACCTCCACCAAATCGCCGACCACCACCTCCTCGGCGTTGATACACTTCTTCTCGCCGTCGCGGAGGACCAGGGCTTGCTACGAGACGAGACATGACGGAGACGGACACTTATGTAAGACAAAGGAGAAAGTGAGACTGGCCGTTTTTAGCTGCGTCCACTTCCCACCTCCTGCATGAGGTTTTTTTTTTCATAATAATGAAAATGATTAACCTCCAAATGATTTAACAGGGCTAATGAGATTCAGATGTCAAGAGGACTCTGTTGTTTTTGTAGCGCAAAGAGGATAAGACCTTGAATTAACATACTGAATTAAGAGCTGACATGGTGACAACACCGAGGCTTTTTCAAAGAAGAGGTTTCACTTCATTTGTTGTGAGCTTAGTACAAAAAACACGTCGAAGCGGAAGATCAAAACTAGATGAAATGAATAAAGGTTTAAACTGTGAGAGGGGCACCTGTGGGACCAGGTTCTTGAAGGAGTCCATGATCTTGGAGCTCTTGGCCTCTTGGTAGTAGGAGAAGCAACCAGTGATGATGACGACAGCAGAGAGCACGACACCCAGGTACAACTGTGAACATAGAAAAACACATTTACATTTTGGGGAACAATATAGACAATTTCTTTGTTTGTGTATCGCAACAGTTTAACCCAACATTTCAATTAGGAGCCAGCTTCTAACATTATCTGCGGTTTCCTGCTGTAAAACTGGCTAACCCTGAACCACAATCACCTCACAATGATGAAGAAATAGTTGTTTTTATTACATAGGTGCTGGTAAACTGTAGGGGTGAATCGATGCAGCATAGTATCGCGGTGTTTTACGTGGCAATATTGTATCGATACACGGACGTAAAGTATCGATCTTTTATTCAATAAATGATTAAACTCTTAACAATCCGACGCTATTCTGTCGTTCAGAGGTTGTAGCGGGCTCAGTCTTAGAGCTAGAGTGAAGATCCTGGTTTCACATGGAACTAGACAACCTAACGAATCCATCGGTACCAACCATGTCATGTTAGCTTGTCACAACGGAGGCTAGATAACGCTCCAAACTTGCGCTACATTTTGGCGAGGAAAAACTGGCATGGTCACTTTCAAAGGGGTCTCTTGACCTCTGACCTCAAGATATGTGAATGAAAACACTGAGATGAACAGAGTGAAAACTATATCTTATCGGATAAAACAGATGTTGTCAAACTGCATAATTTGCAGTTGAAGAAAAGGTAATAAATGGCAATATATCTTATCGCAAAATGTTTAAAATCGCAGTAAGATCAAATCGTGATAATATCGTATCGTGGGGCCTCCCACCCCTAGTAAACTGTAAAGTTATTCCATTATAATACCTACATATTGTCAATTTCATACCACCAACAGATCATAAAACATGCTTTGCCCTAATAAAAACATATAAAATAGTCAAAGGATGGCTCATTAATGCTAAGCTATGATTAAACCACGCTCTATACCGTCACATCAATGCACTACATAGCCTACAAGGACCTGTTCTTACATTGTCATTAGCAGGCTCATCCTCCATTACAGCCTGGATACCATATGCCAGGAAACAGAGGAGGGCACCGGTCCACAGAAGCATGGAGAAACCGCCAAACATCTGAGGGGAAAACAGAACAGGAGTGACCTCTTAAGCCTGAAAATGTGAGTTTTCTCAGTTTGTGGAAAGCTGTATATTAGGAGAGCGAGGCTGCACATGTTACCTGCTTGCAGAATTTGACCCACTCTGGGGTGGTGGGAGGAGGAGTGAGGGCGTTGGGCCCATCACGAATCAGAATCTCAGCAGCCTTCGCACCAGTCAAACCCTGATGTGAGAGGAAGATACACAGTTACAGTAGCTGAGAGAAGTCAGATAAACAACCGTGTCTCATTGTAAATACATCCTTGTTGTTTGCCAGCCAACCACACGTGTACACACAAACTCTTGACACATATTTAAATCCAGGGGGGGATGTAGGTGCTACTAGTTGCCTAGCAACACAGCATCAACAGAAGAAAAAAACAGGGCCGTTTCCTTCATGAGCAGGTAGGAGGAAGAAAACAGAAGGAAGGAGAGAAGTGGAGATAAAAGAGGACATTAGAGGAGAAATAGGATCATATGAAATCAGGGCACAGGGGCTTCTGCGGCTTATAAATTATTCACAACCGCTGCACACGCATGCATGCACGCACACACACACGCTGAGCGCGGAGACCCCAGTTTAGAGGCACTCATTAACCATTCTCCTTGATCTTTCCTGCATCATCAGGGGCACATTTGAATGAGGAGAGAGGGCGAGTTGGAGTGTGTGAGTGAATGTGGTGGCTTGAAGGCATGTTTGCATTCACACCAAATCAGGCGTCGTGGCGACAACGCCAAATTTCACATTCATTTGAAAATGGCAACGCAGCGGCTCGTAGTGAAAAAGTTGAATCAACTTCTGGAGAAACCCGACGTGATGTCACACCGAGGTGGCCAATCACGTAAGCGGTGATCCAGAGCCGTACAACCCAATCACGAGGGAGTACAAAGACGTTAATCATCGTGCAATCGCTTGGCATTAAATGGGCCGTAACGCTACATGTCCACCAGGTCTGGCGAGGACCCTAGGGGACGCGTTGCGCCACTCAACTGGCCGCTCAAGTGGTGACGTACCCTATAGTGGAATGCACCTGATCAACCATCACAGTGTGAAATAAAGTGTTACTGTTTTACTGATATTCAGTAAAAATATGTGATCGGGAGGTCGGCATTAATGCTTTCTAGTCGCCGATCCCTGCTAATGCTACATTGTGGACAACAAATCGGCAGGAGGAGAGCTCGATGGGCGGTTCTATTTGAGTTACATTATGGTGCGAAGGTAAATTATAACGTTATTATGATGTGTATAAATATAGTTTTTGGAGAGAAACTTGAATAAATCCAGTCGTTTGAAGGAGATGTTTTCAAAACAATATAAAATAGAAATTAGAGAGAGAATTATGACCCTTTTAACTTCCTAACACTAGCTCTAAGCAGCTTATAATATATCATTAAAACTACTAATGCCAAGATTTTTTATTTCCTCATTTGAATTGTGTGTTTTTTAAGCAAATAACCCCCATTAAATGACTACAACAAAGTAAAATGATAACATGTCAATTTAAAAACAACATCAAAAACTGTCTGTATCGGCCGATATGGCTCATGGACGATCGCAATCGGGATCTGCGGCAAAAAAACGTGATCGGTGCATCTCTAAAAGTTAGATTTGCTCCCTTTTTTTCTGCCGATCCGATCCGATCCGTGACTTAAAACCATGATACAATTCGAAACCGTGACTTTTGTGATCCGTTGCACACCGAACCCGATTGGTCCCTGGTTTTCTGCTCGCCGTTTCGCAGCTTGCTCGTAAACTTTCGGTTATTTCTCTAAACAATCAATCAAAATCCACTTCTGAAAACATTTTAGGCAAGAAATAGGCGATGCCACTGCTGAATCTTGTGTCACTTTAGGACTAGATCACCTCGTTTAACAGCTTGGTCTGAGTTTTGTGAGCCGGCCGCGTCGCGTTGGACGGGCTCATTTGCATTAAGTTGAGATTTTTCTACTTTATGCAAAGACAGACCCTCTCCAAAGGTAACAAAATCCACCTGCCAGCACCTCTACAGCTAAATACTGAGATCAGATCATCCAGCTCCTGTTCCCTGCAACCCCACCCCTCCTTCCTCTTTCTTCTTTGTTGAAGACACCCTGGAGAGCTGAGCCTGTAGTGGCTGATCACATCCTCCGTGACATTTCCTTCATGATGTGAGAGGAGATCTCCTCCCTCTTTAAAGTCCTCTTTTTAATTCATCTGAGCCGCATTAATCATTCAGTCACTGAATATCAACAGACAGACTCAAGAGATATTTGATATTTATCTCATCTCCATGATAAAAGCAGACACTTTGACAGAAATCCTCTCTTCAGAATGACATTACAATGCCAGCGTTTGGAGACAAGGACACTGGCTGTCAGAATAACACTTTAGTGTGACTTTTAAAAGCTACATTTCAGGTACAACACATTCAAAACAATCACATAATACAACACATTGATCTCACTCACATTGCTGAGGTCTGTTCCATATTTGCGGTTGAGCTCATCGAGAGTCAGCTTGTGATCATCCTGCGAGGAGAGAAGAAGGTGGCGTCAGTCCAGTGTTTTTGTCTGTATGCATGTGTGTGTGTCCGATATGTCAAAAGCCATTCACATCTCATTGTGTGCTGACCTTTCATTTTTTTAAATGACGGAGAAACAGTCACAGCTTTAGGAGAAAGGAGTGAATGGACGAGGAGCCCACAAATGACACGGGGGGGTAAGGAGAAAGGAGGAAGAGAAGGATAAAAGGGAAAGAGGAAGAGCAGAAGGAAGATGGCAGGTGAGCAATACATTGAGAAAAGAGGAGCAGTAAATGAAGGAGAAAGTGAGGATAAGTAGGAAACACAATATATCTGCCATTTTAAAATGTAAATTTAAAGCATTACATCATGCAGTGAAACCTAGAATTGAATGTCATACTCAAACAGTAAATAATAAGCTGTAATGGATCCAGAAATCAAATTATATCTACTTTTATAGCTTCATACATGATACAAAATAACATGTAATTATTATTTTGTGCTATTATTCAAGACATTTCAGTATTTTAAGACCTTGAATTTATCCTATATCATAATATAATAGTTCCTGTGTGTGGTTTTACATGAGAGAGAGGTGGTAAGAAGAGGCACATGAAGGGAGGAGAGGTAGAAGACACAAAACCAACACGATAGAGAGGATGAGATAGCCATAAGGGAAGCAGGAAGAGCTCCTGAGGCTGATGAGTGAAGACACTCACCATGTCCACTTCCTTCTTCAGTTCATCCATATCCTTCTCTTTCTTCTTCCCCTTCGCTTTCTTCTTGCCGCCCTGCTCCGAGGTCGCAGCCAGCTCATACTGCTCGCGTCCTTCCTGGAAACACAACGAAGGATGGGGGAAAAAAAGGAAAATAAAAACATTAATTAGTAACGTATAGATAAGATGTCAAATTACCAAGTTATTCAAAAGCAAAGATTTTAAAAAGTCTCTCGCGAAAACTACAGTAAGTCTGATGTCATATCATTTGGGCTGCAAAAAGTTGATGAAACTATTACAGTCACAACTTGTGTGTGTGGCAACAAAAGAGACCCCGCATCAGCAACATGCTGACTACCGCTGAGAGGTGTCTGATGCAACGTGAGCACGTCTGGTGTCTGATGATGACTCAAAATGCCAGAAGTCATTTCGTCATGCTGCGTCGTTTTGAGAACTCCATGTGGGTCAACGCACTTAGAAAGCAGATATAAAAGAGAGTAAACACAGCCAAGTTTGAGAAGTGAGAAAACTGTGGCCTAAATTGCAGAGACAAACTTTAACAGACAGTCCAAGGGAAGAAAATAGAGGCACCTCTTAACTTGTCACATGGAGTTAGGGCGTGAGATCAAGAGCCCCGTCGGATGAGGGAAAGAAAGTCTTGGATGCCATCTGTCACTGCAAAAACAACTCCAAAACTTTTCTAACTTTCTATTGTGAGAGCAGCTTTTTAGGAACTATTTTCCTTTTGTTTTGGTCCAAATCCATCAGCTGGTTACTAATTAGACTGAAAATTCAGCTTAATATGTGTGATTATTGATCCGTGTACAGGTGAAACCCAGGATATGAACATCTCTTAATCTGCGGTACATTCACATATCGTGATAAAAAGGTTCTCAAAGGATCAGTCGAGCTCAAGAGTGACACTTTGACAGTGTACATCAACAATGGAAGCAAAGGGAGGAGCGAGCATTGTGTCGTTTTTGGTCAGTTGGAAGATAAGTGCTTTTTGTTGCATGGCGAGAAAGATTAAGCTTCAGGGTGAAAACTAAATTGTTTAACACCCACGTTTGAGTGTGAAAAACACAACGCTTTACTCGTTCACCAACAGCTTTCCTGAACATAACCTCGCCAATTAAAGGAGCTCAGGCAGCCAAACCCCAGAGTGGAACAATAAACCACACTGGAGTCATTTACTGGTAATCACACTTGGGGACATTTTGTTGATTTTAAGTCTGACTGTGACACAAATTCTCTCGCTGTAGGCAGGAACGATTTTAATTAAAACCAGGGTCTCACAGAAACGCACACAGTTTAAGTTGCACAGAGTATCCTGACTGCTATCACGCCATCAGCTGTGGCTCTTTGCCACAGAGCGACAGGGCTGTCTCCTCCACATACATCCCCTCTCATTATCAGCGGCCGCCGTAGCTGACAGAGCAACAAAAGGCCCGAGCGAAGATTGCGTCTTCTAGACGGCTGGAAGCCAGACGGTGCGTGAGACAGAGCGACAGGGAGAAGGTGAGATAGGAAGGAAGAAAGGAGATTAGGGACAGAAGAGGAGGTGAAGTGAAAGTGAACTCAGCATAAAGGGATGGGAGTGCTAAATCATGCACTGAATATGAACACAGCAGTAAACAACCAAAATATTGCTATCATCTCATACCCAACGCAAAATAATTCACCAAGCCAGTGTGCCATCATCCATATCCTGCCCGCTGTCTTGCCACAGGTATAATCAGGTGAGTTGCCACCAGCACCTGTATGAGCCTACACTCCACTTATAGACACCCTAACTTATTTATTCCATGTTATCCAGATGGCCAGCTTAGCCACTCTTGATATTAGGGCTGCACAATTAATCTGAATTTTATCGAAATCGCAATATGGCCGATGAGGAGGAAATCGCAATATTTTTTAAAGGTGAAATGTGTGTCAAAATACCATTTTAATACTGTGGTGCTGAAGAGATGTCCTGACCTACAGACTTAAGAAAACATCTTTGTTTGGTAAAGATACCCACAAAAATCTCACCATAATTATTTTAAAGGTCCCATATTATAAAAAAGTGAGATTTTCATGTTTTTTTATTATAAAGCAGGCTTAAGTCCTATATACATACTGTGAAAGTATCGAAACACTCAATCCACAGGGAAATACACACAGCCCGTATTCAGAAACTCTGCATTTGAAACAAGCTGTCAGGATTTCTGCCCATTTGTGATGTCACGAATATACAATATTTAGACCCTTGACACAGTTTTAAACGTAAACATTCTAAATGTGTCCCAGTTTATTCCTGGTTGCAGTGTATGTGAATGTCATTAGCTGACAGGAAGTACATATGGACCCAAGCTGTTGCCTAGCAACGCAATTCTGTTGCAATTCTGTCAAAATGCGCTAAAACGGAGCGTTTCAGACAGAGGGTAAATACAGGCATATTCAGGCCGACAGTATGAGGAAAAAAAGTTTTTTTTTAACATTACAGCATGTAAACATGTTCTAGTAGAAACACAAAATACAAGTATGAACCTGAAAATTAGCACGATATGGGGTCTTTAACCTGTTTTTCAATGAAAATGAGAATAATAATGTAAAGATGGTCATTCCCTTGAATATTGCAAATCATATCGCTATAACAATATCAGTCAAAATAGTCACAATTAGATATTTTTTCAAAATCATGCAGCCCTACCTGATAAACTTCTTACAAGAATATGAAAATCCTTCTTCCAGACTGAAAGTCGATACCAAGATACAAACAAACCACCAATTTAAAGTACCATTTCTTGTTGTTTTGGACCATAAAACAACTGCCGTGCAGCTAGCATGGCGTTCCAGTACCCATACTACCATACAATTTAGCATAACAGAAAAAGATTTAGTATGTCCCAATACATAGTATGTCAAATGCAGTATGACAAAAATACCAGGATGTTCTACTACATCCGGTCGCAATTTGCATGCTATTCTGGCCCACAATTTTCTGCACAGCGAATATATGAGCAAGTGTTAAGTTCAAGGCACAATGTTATGAGGAAGTAGTATGTCCAAATACTGCATGCAACAGTAAGGGCAGCTGCAGTGCGCAAGAAGTAAAAAGAAAACGTTTGAGATTTGAAACGTAGCCATCGTCTTGTTTCTATAAATGGCTTCTTAATGAATTTCCAAACTATTTACAATATTTCCTCTATATTATCCACTCTGTGAACAAATCAGTGGCCGAAAAGGGCCGGTACTCAGTACTGATACTGGTACTGAGTACCGGCCCTTTTCAGTACTGATACTGGTGCTGAGTACCTGGACACTTGTGATTTTTGTGCACGAGTACCCTCACTTCTTATTGCACACCGCCACCTGCTGGTTAGTCTAGGTGCGAACCCTTAAAAGCTGCGTCTCTGTGTAAACACACAGCTAGCTTAATGCTGAGAAAACAGCGCTGAAAATGCCTTTGGTATTCCTTCTCATTATCCAATTTGTAGGCCAACAGATATCATATTATAAGTTGGTTTTATTGTAGCATATATGCAATATTATATTTATGTACACTTTGATTGGTATCAATAGCTACATAAAAAGTGTATTAACCAAATATACATTTATGTACAAACTGTTGCCTAATGTATGTATGAAATGCATACAAAAATACATTCTACCAACATATAGGTAGAAATAGAAATGCATCCAAGACATGTGTGATGGTCATGTTACTGCTGAATTAGGGCACCTTTTTTGGTCCAATTCAGGCACTGGAACAAACACGACATGATTAGCATCCATGTGTTTGTGGCTTTGGCCCTGAAGGACCGCTGGCAGCATCACTTAACAGGTGAAACATGTGTGTGTGTGTGTGTGTGTGTGTGTGTGTGTGTGTGTGTGTGTGTTAATCACAGAGAGCCAGAGAAAGTTAAGCCTGTGTGTGTTTCAGGTAGAGGTAACAGGAGATGGCAACACTAGAAGCCAACATCGATTAGCAGTTAAGGTTCATCTGTAATTCAGCCCAGTACAAGCATCAGAGGTGTTAGAATGCTAGCAGTGAAGAAAGGAGGTCAAGTGACTACAAACGGGCTGTTTGTCTGCATGCAACGCCACCGTGTGCAGAAGCCATTTTGAAAACTCTTTAGGAGGCGACATATTTGACACAGAATGACCCGCGGCGGCATGACCACATATGGACTTCCTGCACACGGCCCCAGTCATGGAAATATGCTAGCTAATATTGTTTTTCTACTGCAGTCGCCTTTTCAAGTTTCCCAGGGAGCCGGCGGAGCAGAGTGTGTGATCCAGCACATGTTGTTATTGTTGCTCCGGCCCCCCGGCCGGCTAAGCTGGGAAAACACCGAGCCTGGTTCTGGATCACCGCGGCCAGATCGTAGCCTCTGGACCCCCGAGGGCCCCCAGGGGCCATCTGGCTTTAGGCAAATAATTCACAAACAGTGGTCCACGTTGGAACGCAGACTTTATTCCCAACAGACATGACAGAAGTAGTAGTGGTTAGCTTGAGCCTCATTCAAATACTAAGATATTTCCTTTTTATGTATATCTTAACATTAGAATAGGTCTAGCAGAATAATAATAAAATAATAATGTTGTCAAATCCAGATTTAATTTCACAACAACCTTAATATACTGGTAGATATTTAGAGATATCTAAACAAAATAACCTCATTTTCTAAAACTATGTGTAACATGACATCTTTTTCTAAAGACTAAAATATCAGTCGAGAAAATAACTGGCAGATTAATTTGATGAGGGAAATGCTGTTCTGTCTTTCAGAGGTTGTAGAAGGCTCAGTTTAGAAAGAAGCTAGAAATAAAACAAAATAATAAAAAATATAATAAGAAGGTAGAAATAAAACAAAATAAGAAAAAATAAGAAAATAAGATGCTAGAAATAAAACAAAAGAAGAAAATAAGAAGAAAATAAGAAAGAAGCTAGAAATAAAGCTAGAGTAAAGCTACTAGTATCACATGAAACTAGAAAACCTAAGGAATCCACTGGTACCAATCATGTTAGCTTGTTGGGAAGAACGCTAAATAACGCTCCAAACTTACACCACATTTTGGCGAGGAAAAAGTGCCATGGCCATTTTCAAAGGGTTCCCTTGACCTCTGACCTCCAGATATGTGAATGAAAACTGAGTTGAACAGAGTGAAAACTGGATCTTATTAAATAAAGCAGATGTTGACAAACTGCATGATTTGCAGTTAAAAAAAGTATTAAAACTACTTCTACTGAAGTACCTATAATCACAGTAAAGAAGGAAAGGTGTATTTTCTAAAATGATTTAACAATGATGACACATAATAGCAATCAAACAATGCTCTTTGGTTACCTGAAGAGGCCTGTATATCTGCAAGAAGATCCAAACAGCTGGTTGCCTATTACAAGTGCACCATTTCCACTAAATAAATAGAGACTGAGGAAATGGGAGAGTAGAAATGTTAACCCATTTCAGGGCATGATGTCGTCCCTGGCAACAGACTCAGAGAGTGAGTCGATGTTCAAAAACTCAAACTGCGGTATAGTGTTGTGGAAAGCTGCTCCCATGTTGGACCAGCAGTTGTTTACATCTGACGAGAGACGGTGAAGCTGCTGCTGCTCAGTCCTCCTGTCTGCTCTTGACATTTCTTGAAAAGTCAAGATAGTCGCAATCAGACAATTGCCAGCAAGCTGCTGATGACACATCTCCACCCTCATCAGTGACATTTTCTTCATTCTGTTTGTGCCCGTGCTTTATTCTTGTTAGTATGGGGAGTTTGGGGACTGCATGTACAGTAATTCACGGCCTGATAATCTCAAAACACCTGTGTGCAAAGCCTTCGAGGGAGAGTCCCATCAGATCAGACGGTTTCACTCTGAAGTTCACTCACTTCACACTCTCAAATAAGCCTTAGGTACCCCTCAGGGATTTAGTCAGCTTACTCATCTTACTCACATTGAACAGAAATGAGTTCACCTACCAGAAACCACTTCCTGGTGTCATTTTGTACTGAGACATTGGCTACGTTCAAAATCACATACTATGCACTACATACTCAATAGGTGTACTATCATTCAACATACAGTAGTATGTATCTTTTCTGACGCACTGAGCTGTCATGTACACTTCCTGAGAGCCTCCTTGCCAGTTGGAGACGTGTAACCATGGTAACCTGTACCATCCCTCATGTGACCAGAATGACAATTTCCAAGAATCAAAGTCTGAATGTATTTAAAATATATATTACACCTAGGAAAGTGAAATCTTATACTTACTCTTAAGCTGAAGCGTTATTGATGTTACAGAGTTGGCCGTCAACGTCCGTTGTGAACACGGTCGTCACTATCGCATTGCATTGTGGGATATTTATGCTGCCGTATTGCCAAAGAGTATTGAAGCCAAGAGAAGAAACTCTGGGTTTTTTTTGACAACAGCCGCTGCCGCCATTTTGGACTGAAATATTATATTTATAATATTTTATTGTTCAACACAGGCCATTTCGGTAGAATATGACAATAGAACAGAAATCAATTTGTTTTACTTTTTAGGCGGACGTTTTACTGGTAGTTGCTTTCAGTCCAAAATGGCGGAAGCGTAGCTCTGCTGCTGGGCGCTGATGTTGCAATGGAACGAACAATTGACTTACACTTCTTGGCGATATACGTTCTTTGGTAGTGTCCAGCGTTGCATACTGTAATATTTCACAGGAAATAGTATGCAATGCGCGTACTATTGGTTTCATACTAAGGTTTCGGACATACTAAAATCTCACATACTGTTTAAGCGTACTACGTAGCGTGTTAGTGTGGAATTTCGGACGCAACCTTTATAAATGCTCAACTAAACTTTTTGCTAGAGTCCTTGTTGATGGTTTTTAATATCCTGTTTATCTTGTACATGACATCATATTTTCTGAAGCTGATTTGGCAAACTACAACACAGATCAAAGCTATTATACTAATCACAGATATGATATTCGTCCATGTTATTTAACATTTCAAAGAAAGCTCCTGCAGTAGAGATTCTGCATTCTCCACCAATAGTGCCTCCTCTAAATGTTAGCCGTGTTATTTTACAGATTTGTGTCGTGATTTTGGCCCTACTTTTTTAGAAAAATCCCTTTTGGTATTCACCTTATGTGCGATGCATCAAAGGTGAAATGTCTTTTGTTATGCAGCGCTGTTTTCCACATAAAAAGACGGTGTTCTCCCACAGGAGACAAGAAAGTAAACCCCGACCTCGAGGAGTAGCATCCAAGGTCAACACATCAACATACCGACACTAATCAAAGTGTAAGGAGGAACAAAGGGATGGAGGGTGAGAGGAGGGCAGAAATGGAAGGATGCTCGGATGGAAAAACAAACAACATAACGCGCACAGAGAAGCCTACTGGACACAGAACAATAGCCCTTTGTACAACTTCCACAAAATCTGCATCAAAAACACAAACAAAAGGCTCAGAAATCTTTTCATATGACTGTTAAGACCACGGGCATGTGGGCCACTTTATCCCACCAACACATTTTCTTAAGCCTTTCAAAATGGAGTATGGCCAAGGAACAAACTTTACAAAAATGTGGCTTATTGTTTTGGGCTGTTTTGTTTGCACTATCAACCAGGCTGCAGCTGAATCTGATCACAGTTTTAGTGCAGATTATAGACTGAAAAGCCTCATTCAATGACGTCAAGATCAGTTATACCAGTTTAAGGAAGAGAAAAGCCAGGATTTGTGTGAGAACCTTTCAAATAGTTGAATGAACGAGCCTCTCCGAATAGCAATGAAACCCCCCAAAAAACACAAGAATTTTTGAGGCCTCTCCCCCCTCCCCCTTACTTCCTTTTTTTTCCTCGCCTGAGAGAACAACGTCCTACAGGCTTTAACTCTCATCAGAGCAGCGTTCGGTCAAGCAGCCGCATATTTTAAAGCACACACTTTTTGACTTGAATTCCTATGAACTGTCCTTCCTGGTGCCAGCGGGGTCTTTAGCCAGATTCACAAGCTGTTCATTCAACTGTGCCGACACACACAGTCCTGGGACTTTGCCCGGTTGCTACCAGCGACCATTGCCACACCTCTTCAGATATATGAATGGACAGTCAAGTGTTGTAGCCCCCCCCTCTTTTCCCCTCTCTCCTTTACTCCTTCATTTCCTCCAACTACTTTCCTGTTTAAACGGTGAACAGAGTGTGTTAATTTACACGCGGTCATGTTTAACACTCCCTCCACGTCCTGCGCAACTTCCAGCAGAACAAAAGTGAATGAATGAATCAATGGCTTTCCTTGTTGGAAACTTTGTGGGGACTTTTTCTGCTGCTGCCAGGGTGACGCACAGCACCACCACCAACAGGACAAATCTGCCACCATCAACTCACAGTGCTTTTGTTTGTCATGTGAATGTGGTGTCATCGGAATAAGGTCATAGTGACAGTAAACTACTAAGAAATCTATACAGCATATTATCGCTATATTTTGTGTGGCAATATTTTATCGATACACAGACGTCAAGTATCGATCTTTTATTATACAAACTATTAAGCTCTTAACAATCCGACGCTATTCTGTCTTTCAGAGGTTGTAGCAGGCTCAGTTAAGAAAGAAGCTAGAAATGAAACAAAATAAGAAAAAATAAAATAAGAAACTAGAAATAAAACTAAGAAAAAAATAAAATAAGAAGCTAAAAATAAAACAAAATAATAAAATAAGAAGCTAAAAATAAAACAAAATAATAAAATAAGAAGCTACAAATAAACAAAACAAGAAAATAAAAAGCAAGAAATAAAACAAAATAAGAAAATGAGAAACAAAATAATAAAATAAGAAGCTAGAAATAAAACTAAATAAGATAATAGGAAAAAAATAAAAATAAAAATAAGTAGCTAGAAATAAAACTAAATAAGAAAAAAATAAAATAAGAAGCTAAAAATAAAACTAAATAAGAAAATAAGAAGCTACAAATAAACAAAATAATAAAATAAAAAGCAAAAAAAGAAAAGAAAATAAGAAAATGAGAAAAAAAATAAGAAAATAGAAAATATATCTTATCGCAATACTCAGCATGTCGCAAAATGTTTAAAATTGCAATATTGTGACTTAAGTATCATGATAATATCTTATTGTTGGGCCTCTGGTGATTCCCACCCCTATAAACTACCTCTAAAAAATCGCAGAAAAACAGTTGAAAATGTAAAACAGTATGCATTTCTTGGCACTTCAATCTCTGCTAACCTTAAATGGGAAAGTTTATAAAATCTTACAGTTGCAATCCTCTTCGATATGGCATCCGGCTGCTGACGGTGGGTCGTGTCTAGAAGGTAACTTGCAAAAATGTGCAAACACTCTTGTGAGACTCGCTGCCCGACAACCTATCCTGACCTTAACCATTCAAGATCAATGCCTAACCTTAACCATTCGAGATCAATGCCTAACCTTAACCATTCAAGATCAATGCCTAACCTTAACCATTCAAGAACAATGCCTAACCTTAACTATTCAAGATCAATGCCTAACCTTAACCATTCAAGAACAATGCCTAACCTTAACTATTCAAGATCAATGCATAACCTTAACCATTCAAGATCAATGCCTAACCTTAACTATTCAAGATCAATGCATAACCTTAACCATTCAAGATCAATGCCTAACCTTAACTATTCAAGATCAATGCATAACCTTAACCATTCAAGATCAATGCCTAACCTTAACCATTCAAGATCAATGCCTAACCTTAACTATTCCAGTTCAATGCCAAACCTTAACCATTCAAGATCAATGCCTAACCTTAACTATTCCAGTTCAATGCCGAACCTTAACCATCTTGTGAGAGTTTCCCAAATTGTGGGTTACCCTCCTGATAGATACAGTATGTGGCTCTTAAGGAACTTAAAATTTCATAGAAATATCAACTTTCATTGAGTCACAATCCTCCGCAAAGAACACACATGATTATTTCTTCAAAAGCTTTGTGTTCAGCCATTCACCACGACGACTCTTCATGATAAATTGCTCTCTACGCGGTGTAAAACAAGTCATTTAGAGCTGCAACAATTCATTTAATTTAATTAGTTGTCAACTAAGTCAATCGCCAACTATTTTGATAATCGATTAATCAGTTTGTGCAATTTTTTTTTAGAAGATTAGTCTAAATTCTCTGATTCCAGCTTCTTAAATGTGAATATTTTCTGAGTTGTCTCTGAGTTGTGGACAAAAAAAGACATTTGAGGACGTCATCTTGGGATTTGGGAAACACTGAATGACATTTTTCAGTTGCAGCCCTAAAGTCATTCAAGAGCTGAACAGGCAACCTGGAGCTGCTCTGGACTAGAATGAATGAACCAGTAAATCAATGGCTCTTTTGCTCTCACATTCAGGCCTTTAGCCACACCTCCGCCACATTAACTGGCCAAGACACCATGGCTACAAGTTGCATCACTTCCTCAAGATGGAAAAAAAATCTGAATGCATCGCACATACTTGTCTCAAACTTCCCAGTGATGACCTGGATTATGACGTGACTGTCTCTTGGCCATGTCACATCTGCTCATGTAGGAGATGCATGGACCGAGGCAGAGGGGACAGTGTGCTCTGGAGTTTGTTATTTTTAATGTTCCACTTTCACCGAGCAACAGGCTCGCAGTGAAAGTTCAAAGAGCTGTCACAGAAAACAAATGGCGAGGCTCAAGCTGCTTAGCCAAACAGAGGCAGAGGGCTGGCATGTGAGAGAGAAAGAGACAAGAGAAGCAGCAAAAAGATGGATGAAACAAGGTACAACAACGAGATGGAGTGAGTGTGAAAAAGAAGGAGAGTACGCTGTGTTCTGTCACAGACGTGGCGTGTGACAAAAGCCCCGGTTAATACGCAGTGACTGCCGAGCGGAAAGAATGTTAAATCCCCAGAGAGAGAGAGAGAGAGAGAGAGAGAGAGAGAGAGAGAGAGAGAGAGGGAGAAGGAAAACAGGTACAAACAGGGAGAACAAGAGGGAAACAGACTGTAAAGAATGGATGTGAAGGTGTAGTCGGGGTGCCCCTTTGGCTGGGATGAAGAGAGGCCGAGGGCTGACATGCCAGGTCAGCTCACAGTGGGGAGAACACTGGGACAAATGAGAGCTGGAGGAGATGGGAAGGTTGGTTTATGGTCCAGTGTTGCCACTAAAGAGATCCTCCATTGGGGAATTTACATTCTCCCAAAAGAAATACGTCTCCCCAACGATGGGTTGCTACATGGTCGGACTGAACTACACTCACATACTTTGCGAGCATTAGACAAAAAAGCAAACAGAGATGCAGCCTGATCCCATAGACATCCAACAACTGAGCTCATCTGCCCGTTGTACTTCAAACTGTGCACGGAGATTTAAAACAAACTTAAAATCTCAGATGCCTACGAGTAGAGCTGCATCGATTTATTGCTTAGTTGCCAACTGTTAAACTAATCGCCAACTATTTTGATAATCGAATAATCGGTTTGAGTTTTTCTTTTAAGAAAAAAAAAGTCAAAATTCTCCGATTGCATCTTTTTAAATGTGATTATTACACGGCTTCGTTGAATACTCAATTCTGATTGGTCAATCACGGCGTTTGGTCTGCTATAAAGAAATAACAGACCGTTGCTATATATAACAGGCCGTTGCTACGGGAGCAGCTCTGATGTCGCACTCTCCTGGACCGTTTTTGTGTGAAATTATTGATTTCTAAAGGATAATGTACAGCTAGCGGGTCACTGTTGTGAAATGAACCCCTTCAAGGCGACAGCAGACTTACATATTTTCTGGTTTCTTTACTCCTCTATGTCAGTAAACTGAATATCTTTGAGTTGTGGATAAAACAAGACATTTGAGGATGTCATCTTGGGCTTTCATCAACATTTTTCACAATTTTCTGACATTTTATAGACCAAACAACTAATAGAGAAAATAATTGACGATTAAAACAACCGTTAGTTGCAGCCCTACCTATAAGACATTGATGATGATCTACACAGCTGCAAAAGTAGTCGATTTTTACTCCCAAAGTAACCATTCTGGGATGAAATATGCTTTTTAAATTGCTGCCGACTTAATAATTCAGTATGATAATTCAACAAAGAGTAGAAAAGGTTGACTCAGGTGAGATTATGAAATATTCAGCTGGATTCCCCCTATCAGTCTCCTGGGAGTTGGACAGCTTTCTGCCCAGTTAACCAGTCAGACTGCATTAGGTTAGGATAGGTGACAGGTTTATATATTTTAGGGCTGCAACTAATGATGATTTTCATTGTCGATTAAGCTGTCGATTATTTTCGCGATTAATCGATTAGTTGTTTGGTCTATAAAATGTCAAAAAATGGTGAAAAAAAGCCCAAGATGACGTCATCAAATGTCTTGTTTTGTCCACAACTCAGAGAGATTCAGTTTACTGTCATAGAGAAGGAAAGAAACCAGAAAATATTCACATTTAAGTAGCTGGAATGAGAGAATTTAGACCTAATTTTCTTACACATTTACTTCAACTGATTAATCGATTATCAAAATAGTTGCCGATTAAGTTAACAGTTGACAACTAATGGATTAATGGTTACAGCTCGATTATTTTAAAAGTTAGAAATCTTCAAAAAAGATAAATTATCCACTAAAATATAGACAAATTACCTGCTCCCCTTTCAAAGGGTCCCTTAATTCATCAGAGTAAATGATTAATATTACACTTTAGAACTGTCAGTTTTCAGCCCCACCCAGCCTCTTTCCTCCCTCCTCTCCATCATGTCTGGGAGCCAAGTTGCTCGACGGTGGCAATGCGGCAACTGGTGCCTCTTGGCTCCCCCTAATATCACCCCCACCACCACCACCTCCCTCTCTGAAGCAATCAATCCCTTCTCTCAGCTCCTCTCAGCTCACTCTCTCTGTTTGTTGCACTGTGCTGCCGATGTGACGAGCAAACACTGAAAAGGGCAGCGAAAGGGTAATCTCTGATTTGAAATGAGCGGGACGTGCGTGTCCGAAACCCGAAAACATACAGACTCTCCTCATACCTGTGCTCCCTTTCACTGCCCTGATTCTTCTCCATCACAACAACTTCCCATCCTCCACCCTCCACCTCCACCTCTCTCTGCTCTGGTGGCGATCATCTCATCCAAGTTTAGCCATTTGTCTGTGCCAGCAGTGAATGTATTGGAGAGGAGAGAGGAGAGGAGGGGAGCACTGGAGGGGGGGCAGGAAGGCTCAGTGGGGGGGTGGAGGGAGGCTGGATGGGGGCAGGGCATGGCTTTCATCACATATGGGAGGAAAAGAAAATCAGCCAAGAGAAAGAGAGAGCAAAGATAGGAAGAAAGGAGGAAGAGGCTGAATGAGCCATTCTGCTTCCCATCTCCCGCCAGATCTCCATCTTTCTCTCCCTCTCTATCTCCATCTCCTCCTTCGCAGGCTGAATCCATAATGAGTGGTTCTGTTGCGCAGCAAGGCAGGGTGTGGCGACTACTGAGATTTCATACAACAGGGGGCTCAGTTTCATCCCATACAGTTCAAGTTGTGTGGAGAACAACAACAGAAGGGCAGCTGGTAAATCACGGGTCGAAATCATCAGCATTTTTTGGACATGACAGGATGCCTCTTGTCAAAGTGTCATACTAGCAGTGGAAATAATGGCGCTTTATAGTCAATAACATGACAAAAAAAGGCATGTGGATGACAGATTTGACAACACAAACCACAAAAACACCCCTGAAGCTTGCAAGTGTATTGTTATGTGATATGATCTAATAGCAAGATCAATAATCTGTCAATGCTGGATTACTGCTAGTTGGTGCAGATTTCCAAGCTTCAATGGCAGCAAACATAAACACCTTTTTACATGCTTTAAATTCTGCAACTAGGAGCATTTAAACATCCTATATACCACTTTATAGACTGCACATATCACATTTATTTATTGTACATACTACATTTCTTTATTGACGGACTGAACACACTATGTTCACCCATTCACTCGGTATCTTTTATATCTCTGTTATTGTTTTTATCATTTTTGTATACCTTTAACTCTCCTGTGTTTCACTCTGTTTGCTGATGTTGCTGCTTTGACACCTGAATTTCCCTCCGGGGATTAATAAAGGTTCATCTTATCTTATCTTATTTCCCACAATGCATTGTTTGAATTTGCATCCTAGAGAGAAAGTATGTCAGCCTAAAAAAGCAGCTCTTTTCCTAAAAGGTGTGCAGATGTGATTTAAAGATAAGATAATAAGTCACAGAGCTCCAAGCAGAGCAGAAACGTGGGTTGGACTTTTTAAACACATGCCTCCCACTGTTAAACCATTTTACCCAGAATACACCGCTGCTCAGGAAAAAGTGCACAATTAAGCAGCTAAATGTTTGAAAGTGTTGTTGTTCTCCTGAGAGGAGAGAGACGGTCAAACTACCTCATAGAACAGTGAGCTGGAGTGAACACAAAACACACACGCATTAAGAATACATTTAAACTAGTTTTCAGACTCAAATTGGAGCAAAATAGCCCAAAATAACCCGTTATTTCCTCACTTCTAACATAACATAACCGTTATGTTCTCACTGAGAATTCTCACTGAATTAGCTGTAGCTTCTCATCACTTCTAACGGCTTCTAACGGCTGTAGCTGCTCACTTCTAACGGCTGTAGCTTCTCACTTCTAACGGCTGTAACTGAACGCTTCTAAAGGCTGTAGCTGCTCACTTCTAACGGCTGTAACTGCACACTTCTAACGGCTGTAGCTGCTCACATCTAACGGCTTCTAACGGCTGTAGCTTCTCACTTCTAACGGCTTCTAACGGCTGTAGCTTCTCATCACTTCTAACGGTTGTAACGGCTGTAGCTTCTAACGGCTGTAACTGCTCACTTCTAACGGCTGTAGCTTCTCATCACTTCAAAAGGTTCTAACGGCTGTAACTGCTCACTTCTAACGGCTGTAACTGCTCACTTCTAACGGCTGTAGCGAGCCGTTAATTCCGTTAGCTAGTGAAACTTTCACAGTCCAGCCGTTTTGAGTTCATCCCGGTTATGTAACCGGACACGGAGCCGTTCAGAAGCATCTTTGTGACGATGGAAACTTGTTTCTCAACACTTCCCAGCTACATGACAGAGGGTTCTGTGTTTTAGTGGCTGAAAACACGGAAGTCTTTAAAGTAGCAGCGTGTTAGAGAGAAACAGGAGGTTTATGTTCCACATGTTGATCCTCCAGCTGCTCCTCACTACAGCAGACTCACTCAACCACTTGTTTGAATGGACAACTTTTAAATATTACATTTTTAACTCAAAATGAACAATATGACTGAATGAAAGCTCTACTTACTCCTCTTCCCATGGTGGCGAAGATGTTCACTTAATTCTTCCCAGTTAAAAGTTCACAAACACAAAATCCACGTTTAAAAATGATGTACAGTTAAAAAAAAAGATTCAAACTCCTGGATGGATGTGTCCGTTATTATTATTTTTTTTATGTTTTTTTATGGGTTTTTTTAATCTTCAAGCACGTGTCACTCCTCCGGAACGCACATCCGAGCTCGCGAGCCGCCGCGGTAGACCCTCCACTACTTATACACGGCGTTCCGTCCATTGTGACGTCATCGCCGGTTGCCACGGTAACCCCACGGATGGAAGGCGGGGCTTTCCTCCATTTACTGGGCGGGTTGGTCATGCAACACACACACACACACACACAGAGAGAGAGCACACATCATTCACATATACACTGATAGGAATACATATAACACACTACATTATTAATAACTATGATGGAAAAAAAATAAACAAAATGATGCAACAACTTGAGAGAAATAATATTTTCCCACAATACACACATGCACACACACACACACACACTGAAAGAGAGAGCACACATTCACCGTGGATGGGCACTAATATACACTGATAGGAATACATATAACACACTACATTATCAATAACTATGATGATATTACAGGAATGATAATGGGAAAAAAAAATAAACAAAATGATGCAACAATTTGAGAGAAATAATATTTTCCCACAATACACACACATGCACACAAAACATCTTAATGTACTGCACAGCTGTTAAAGCTGCAGTGGGTAGAAATGGAGGAAATATTATTATTTTTAAAAAACGATCACTATATCCTGAAAAATTATGTTCCTAATGCCTACTTCTCTCCTCAAATGTTTTCAGAATCATCTCGTAGTGTACTGTTTAGCTGCAAAATGAGAAAGTTTGTGACCCGGCAGCCATGTTGAGATCAGTTGAGGAAATACCAAGCACCGCCCACCAGCCGGAGCACAGCCAATAGGAACGCTCTCTCTCTGAAATGACCTGTGATTGGTCAAAGATTTTTTTAAAGCCTGAAAACAGAGCCATGAGGAGGTGCAGAAGTCTCTCAGAACACTTGAATTACAATATGCTGAAAGGTTATTATGGGATTTTTGCCCAATGACGCCAAAAATATACTACCGGTTAGCTTAGCTTAGCACAAACACTGGAAACGGGTGGGAAAAGATAGCCAGGCTCGGTCCAGCACCTCTAAAACGCACCAATTAACATGTTTTAAAAAAGTATAAAAATTACAATTTGCCAACAATTCTTCCTACAGTTTGGTTGCCTGGCAACTGCTCGCAGCCAGGAAGTAGTTTGACACATAACCCCCCCTGTAAATAAAACAGCAAATTGTAGTTTTTAAACGTTAATTTTTGTGCGGTTTAAACAAATGCTGATAGACAATATACTGTTACATATGAGAGTGGTATCAATCTTCTCGCCTAACTCTCAGCAACAAATAGTCTCAAAATGTGCTTTATTACTGTATTGCTCTACTGTAAGAATACGCCCCACCTTACCCTGCCACACACACACACACACACACACACACACACTTGTGATTCATCTATATCTCACCCGGTTTAACAGCTGGGTTCGCAGACACCTCCTCTCTCCTGCTGCTTTGACAAGGTTGTCGTGTGCTGATAGCGAGGCAGCCAACTTCTGAACCCTCTGCTTTCTAAATCCAGAGCTGCAGATTGAACTGCGTAACACTTCCATCATCGTGCTATCAATGCACAGACGCAGCGCATTAATACACGGGCCCCCCCTTTAGATCTGGGGGCCCCCTGAAAGTATTCCCCCTCTCCCCCCTTGAATAGTGGAGTTACTGGGCTGCAAATCCCTGCTATCGCTCCAGGATGCTCCCTGACCTCTGACACACCCGGGTGGAGATGGAAGCTGGAGGAGGGAAAGGGTTGGGATGGCGGCCTCTCTGCATGGAGAGACCCCCATTGATTATCATATGACAGCCATGCTAGCATGTTTAGCTGCTCTGTACCCCAGCAACAGCAGTTTGCATCTGTTCCAGGAGCTCTTTCATCCTGCAACACAAATGAGAGATTCTCTCTTTCATCCCTGGATCCACGCCTGAAACCAGACACATTCAGACACTTTTTGTATGTACGAACAGAAGAGTCTGCCTCACCTGCAGCAGGGCTGGCTGATTTTGCGAGAGAAACAAGCAAACAGGTCTATAGAAACCAAAAGAAGCAACTTATAGTTGAAAGTTTCGCATCATTTTTGCATCGATTTTCAGCTTCATTTTTTGTGAACTTAATTGTGTTGATTGTGTTAAGAATTTGAACATTTAATTGAATTTTTGCATTTCACCAGATCAGCGTGATGTGCTCATTTATCACACATCATTACTTGAGGGCCAATCAGATCTTTGAGTCCTCTCTCTTTTTCCCAGTCTTAATTGTACTTTTTTGCAAAAATTTTCGCCCACCTAGTACCTGGCATTGTTAGCTAAACTCCATCAACCCCTTTGTCTCACAACAACAACAACACTCAACAGACTTTGCTTCATATTTGATATATTCTAAAGCGACAGTAAAAAGAAAAACCCCACGGTTCTAATGGCAGCTTTAACCAGCAGGCTGTAATAGATTTGAAAGCGACCTCTTCAACCATGAAGTAGAGCCAGGCGGGCACCGCCACTGGAGTGCTATTGTACCCTGATAGGTAGACTCTGTCACTCACTGTCAAGCTCCCTGTCTATTCTAATAGACCTTATCAGCTGGCCTGGAGAGCACTCTGCACCAGCTGACAAGATAAACCCGAGACAGATCAAACAGCGACGGCAAGATTTCATCTCTTCTTCTCCCTATTTAACCTCTTTTCTTACAAAAAAGTACAAGTAAACAAACTAAACCACAGGTGGACTTCATGCACAGATGGACACAGCAGCAGCCCTGGCAGTGTGGAGGAGTGTGTGTGTGCAAATGTGAACACATGTGCGTGTGTAGGTGCATGTATATACAGTATATATAGTGAGTTTGTTTTGGTGATTCACATCCATGCATGTGCGATCGGTGTGGCTCGCGTGTTGCCAGTGCTGCGCTATAAATAGCCCAGATTTTATTTAGATGTTGGAGAGAGAAAGAGAGAGGGAGCTCTCAAATGGGTTGCCATAGCAACAGGCACGTTCAGGGGCCCTGCTTGTGAACGAAGGATGAAGGTATGATAATGGTAGTGTCTGTCTGCTGCCTCTTTCTCTCGGCTCATTTTCATCTCAGCTGGATTATTATCGTCATGACAATTCATCAGACAGAAATATTAACAAATCATAACAAGATGATTGAAAAATGTGCGCCACAAAAACGCCAATATCTGTCGCCCCAACTCTCTTCCTTCCTCTTCGTCGCATCGATTCGCTTTCCTCGCCGTGCATTGTCTCCACTCTTTTCTCCACATCCCTCCATCCTTTTGTCTGCACACTGTTGCTGTCTGTCTCACACTAGCACCCTCTGCTGTAAAAGAAATCACCTGAATTTTTCAATATTCTGCCAATATTCTGAGCTCTGAGTGTTTCCTAAGTGTGTGTGTGAAGCAGGCCATGTGTGACCAGGTTGGTATGATGATACTGTGTACACACACACACACATCAGAGGGGTTGAGGGAGAAGGGGGCGTTCATAATGAGTGGGGTAAACACAGAGTAGATGGCACTAGAGTGGGCTCAGTTCATTTTCACTGAGGGCCTCTTTGCATTAGCGGTCAACTGAGCGATCCATTGCAAACACCATTGTGGCACACTGGCTCTTGAGATAATGGACACACATGCACTGCTCTGACATGCTTTCCCTTAATATCTGGTAGGTAATAATAAAGTCCTGGGAAAATAAAGATTAAAAAAGACAACACCGATAGGTTAATCATCAGAAAATTAAAAAATTTCAATGTGATGATCAGGTATTTATAGGGCTGTCAATCTATCAAATATTTAATCGCAAATCAATCGTTTTTTTATTTGTTCAAAATGTACCAGAAAGGGAGATTTGTCACCACCAGACTCTAATGAAAAAAACACTAATTTCACCTCGCAGAACAAAGATGTTGCTGGTCTACCGCTGCCTCGATCGGTTAGTTTGTTTGTGTTATTGTGTGACTTTGGTGTGACCGGACTAGACAAAGTCTCAATAGTAGGGCTGTCAATCGTTTAAAATATTTAATCGCGATTAATCGCATGATTGTCCATAGTTAATCACAATTAGCATTTAGCATAAAACAATATGCTCCAATCATAACGTGGCAAACTGCAGCCCAACAGGCAACAACAGCTGTCAGTGTGTCAGTGTGCTGACTTGACTATGACTTGCCCCAAACTGCATGTGATTATCATAAAGTGGGCATGTCTGTAAAGGGGAGACTCGTGGGTACCCATAGAACCCATTTACATTCACTGATCTGGAGGTCAGAGGTCAAGGGACCCCTTT